>JAWNPL010000022.1:3160000-3307500 GCA_035047545.1 Drosophila paranaensis | reverse complement strand
CAAATGGAATTCATAGTTAGCTCCATGGCGCGGTTCACTGAGCAGCAGCCTTGAGGTCCTCCATAAGGATTGATTGAGAGAGAGCTTCGGCTCGGGAAGTAACTCGTAGCGATCTACTCGAATGGGCAGGTATATATATATATATGGAATAACTATGTATATATATATATATATATATATATATATATATATAATGATCCCTTGTGTTGTCAGTTCAACAGATATTCGCAATTTAAAAACTATTTTCCTTTTGTAGCTATGACTATATCTTTTGGCCTAGAGCAGAGGGAGCATGTATTTGTCTATAATATTTATTATAATATTTATCCAAACGAGTTCCACATATTATACAGAGATTGTATATAGCCACGCCATTTTGTGGGCATGCCAAATAAATAAAAATTATATTTTGCTCCATTTTAAAGCTGAAAATGTCAAAATGTTGCATTTTTTATAATTCTTTATTTTATTTTATTTTGTATTTTATTTATTTTCATTGTATATATATTTTTTTTTATAACTATTTATTTTGTGTGTTTCTTTGCTTTATTTTATTTGTTTTTATTTTTATTCATTTTTTATATTATTTGTTTTCTATTTTGACTTATTTATACTTATTTTTATTTATGTTTATTTTTATTTTATTTTATTTTTATATTATATATTTTTTATTATTTATAGTTTTTTATTTAATTTTTTTAAATTATTTTTTATTTTATAATTTTTTTATCTATTGGTTTTATTTTTTTGTATAATTTTATTATTTTTTTATTTATTCTTATTATTTTTAATTTTTTTTTGTATTTTTAATTTTATTAATTTTTAGTTTTTTTAATATATTTTTAATTTTTTTTATATTTTATTTATTTTTCATTTTATTTGTTTTTCATTTTTTTATTTAATTTATTTTTTATTTTATTTATTTTTCATTTTTGTAATTTTTAATTTTACTTATTTTTTAATATTTTTATTTTTATTTTACTTATTTTTTATTTTATAAATTTTTTATTTGTTTATATTTATTTTTTTATTTATATTTATTTTTTTAAATTTATTTTTTATTTTATTAATTTTGTAATTTATTTATTTTTATTGAATTCATTTTTAATTTTATTCATTTTGTATATTATTTTCTTTCTACAGCCGCCACTTGTCACAGCAAGTTGCATTGAAAGTTAAGTGATTTATGCTTTGGTCAGTCTGGAAAAAGTTTAAACAATGTTTTCCGAGTTTTCCAAAGTGTTGAAGCCACAGGTGACAGACACACTCACACACACACGTCCAGAGAACGAGAGAGAGAGAGAGAGAGAGAGAGAGAGAGAAGAAAGAGAGAAAGATAACTATCTTCATATATTTTATATATATGTCTGTCTTTCCGTCACATCTGACTTTGCGGCGCCTTACAAAACACTTGAGAGCGCCGAACATGCAACACAATTTGCATTTACCACGTGCAGCAGCCGCTCCTTCTCCCTCCATTGCCACTGCAACTACACCCACTCACGCCGCATGCCCCATGCCCCAGTTGCCCCTTCCCTTGCCACAGTTGCGCTGCCGTGCAAAACGCGCATGTTGCAACTGCTGCAAATGGCAGCAGCAGTGGCTGAGGAGTGGGAGGGAGTGGGGCAGGCTGAGTGGGCCAAGGGGGGAGAGGGGGCCTGTCTTGCAGATATTACTTCTAGTAGCTGCCATTTTAATTGCCGCTTAATGTTAGCCAAATGCAATGCAGTCAGCAGCAGCAGCAGCAGTAGCAGCTCAACAAGAGTTCTTCATCTGTTGCAGTTGCAACGGTTGTTGTTGTTGTTGTTGTTGTTGTTGTTGTTGTTGTTGTTGTTGTTGTTGTTGTTGCAGTTGCTGCCTTTGCTGTTCGCTTAAAAATCCATTTTCATTTTGACACATTTGCATTTTCGTTACAAATTTCTAGAGAAATTGCTGCATCGCTCGTTTCCATTTGCTCCAGTTGCTGTTTTCTTTTTGGGTTAGGGTATCGGGCGGCAGTACCCGACTAGCAAATACTTTTTCTTTCGCTCTCAATCTCTATCTAACAATATATATATATATTACACTATCAGACTCCGCTCTAACTCTCTCTTACTTTCCTTCTCACTCTGCCTGACTCTTTCGCTCCGCGCCCTTTCTATCTCTCTCTCCCTATCTGTTTATTAGTCTCTCTCTCTCAATTTCTCTCTCTTTTACTGTCTCTCACTCTCTCTATGCAACTTTCTTCTTAGTCTCTCTCTCTCTCTCTCTCTCTCTCTCTCTCTCTCTCACTATCTCTCTCGCTTTTATTGTCTCTCCTCTTCCTCTCTCTTTCTTGGTGTATTTCTAACTCTCTCTCTCTCTCGGTCCGTCTCTGTCTCCCTCTATGCCTCTCTCTCTTTCTCACCTCTTACTCTCTCTCTCTCTCTTATTCTCTCTCTCTCTTACTCTTTCTCTCTCTTTGTCTCTCACACTCTCCCTTTCTCTCTCTCTATCTCTCTTTATCTCTCTCTTTCTCTCTCTCTCTTACTCTCTCTCTCTCTCTCACTCTCTCTTTCTTTCACTTACCTCTCTAAACCTCTCTAATTCTCTCTCCCCCTCTCCCTCTCTAATCCTCTCACTCTCCCTTTGTCTCTCTCTTTCTCTCTCTCTCTTTCTCTCTCTGTCACTCTCTCTCTCTCTCTTTCACTTCCCTCTCTAAGCCTCTCTACTCCTCTCTCTACTCCTCCCTCACCCTCCCCCTCTCTTTCTTTCTCTCTCCCCCCTCTCTGTCTCTCGCTCCAAATCCCATCGACGCAAGTTTCTAGCGAAATCAAAGCTGCAGATTGCACGGCGACTGGCAAGTGGCACACGGCACGGCGCAAGTTTCTTGGGAAAGTGCGAAAGTTGTGCTGAGGCAGAGCTTGAGCCAGAATTAAGATAAGTTGCATGCACCTAATTACCAGGTAATATGCTAATCAGCTCAAGTTGCCACGCACAGCGAATGACGATGACTGAGCTGCAACTGAAAGCCAAAGCAGAGCTTAAAGCTGACCGGAAGTAAGAGACTTACCCTGCCCTGCCCTGTCGTGTCTTGGCCTTCCCTAGTCTGGCTTGGTTTCCTTTCGGCCAATTATTGCCGCCGCCGCCGCTGCTGGCCCATAAATCAGCTGCGGCGCAGGTGATGCACAATGCCACCCAGTGGCAGCCAACAGCGTTTTGGCGCCCAAAAACAATGCGACTCCCGCCAACAAAGAGTCATAAATAAATGCTTGCAACTAATTCTGGCAGCTGGCTGCCACATTGCGTTCCATTATTGATGCTGGCTGCAACAATGGCCAAACACCTTCCCATTGCCAGCATCGAAATGTTGACTTAGTCCTGCTTAAAGTGGCTTTTGTTGCTTAGAAACTGAAGAGAGAGTGGCTGGGGGTGGGTGGGGGATGGGGAATGGGAGAGAGGAGTGGGTGGCATTGGAACAGCATTCAAACCTTGATTAATGATCTGCTCCGATTTCAGAAGCATGTTGAAGCAAGACTCTTATATATATATATATATATATATATATATATATATATATATATATATATATATATATATATAGTATATATATGTATATATATACCCCAACTCCAGCTCTAACTGGCCATGCTTGACTAGCAGCCACCCTGCAGCAAGTTTGACCCACAAGGCTGTGGGAAGTCTCTCAACTTCTTTGCTCTATCAAGTTCGGTTCAGTTTGTCAAAAACTTTAAGCAAATTTCCTGTTTGCTTAGCTTATATATATACCCTATTGATGGCATTTAGCATATATGTATACATATATACCAAAACTAATAGTAAAACCTTGGTAAAGTCAAGGGACTTAAAGCAAAGTTCGTTATATCGAGGTTTCACTCTATATCGATTAACCCATATATATCGAATATATATCAGAGATAAATCATATATCTAATATATAGAACATATAGAATAACAAGTTCCCTTTATATATCTCATATATCCCAACAAAATGGCGCTCTGGCTGCAGCGCGCGGCGCCATTTTGTTTGAGAGCTAATCGAAAAATCAGGCTGACCGGAAGTACAGTCGTCACACAAAGAAAAGCAACACAAAACAACACACACACAGAGAGAGAGGGAGAGGGAGAGTGTGACAGAGGCATACAGAGAGAGCGAGAGAGAGAGTGAGTGAAGGCCAGCTGAAGATACGTCTATTTGGCTAGGCGGCTGCGTCTCGCATTTTGCAAAACATCATCAAAATTGTAAAAATAAACAAAAGCCAACATGCATAAAACCAATTTCCATTAAGGCACACACACACACACGCACTAACACACACACACACACGCACATGCAACTCTGTGCCTCTCTCTCCCTCCTTCTCTCCCTCTCTCTTTCACTCACTCAGACACACACACACACTCAGGCTGCCCGCTGCCTTTCGCTCTCACTCACTCTCTGTCTCCCTCTCTCTCTCTCTCTCTCTCTCTCTCTCTCTCTCACTCTCTCCTGCGCCCTTCCACTTTCCGGCGTTGCAGCTCTCCTGCTCTAATGCTGCATCGTGCTGTCTCCCTTTGCTGTTGACCAAAAAAAAAGCAGAAAACAAAATACGTGAAAGCAAAAAAAAAAAAAAAAGAAACAAGCAGCAGAAGAAGCATAGAACAAGGCATCGAACAACGTTGGGGACGTATAGATGAGCTGCACATGATGTTGCAAAACTTGGGCGCCGCTTGCCCCATATGACGTGCATATGGCAGTACACTGCACGAAACAGGGGGCAGGGTAGTAGCGAGAGAGAAGGGAAAGTAAGTATGAGAAAGGCATTGAGAGATAGCAAAAAAGAAAAGAGGAAGATAGAGGGAAGTAGATATGGAAAATAGAGAGAGAGACAGAGAAGAAGAGCGAGAAAGAGAGAGAGAGAAATATGGAGAAAGAGAATAAGGCAGAGAGAGACATTAGGAGGGTGAGAAAGGGAGACAGAGAGAAGGGGAGAGAGAGAGAGAGAGAGAGAGAGAGAGAAAATGACAAAGGGAAGGAGAGAATAAGAAGAAGAGGTGATGAAAAAGAGAGTTGGATATAAAGAGAGAGAGAGAAACATAGGGAAATACATAGACAATGAGAAGAGAATAACACATAGAGGGACTAGAAGAGAAAGAGAGAGAGAAGCATAGATGGATTGGGAGAGGGAGAGAGAGAGAGAGAGAGAGAGAAATAGAAAGAGACCGAGTAAGAGAAAGTGAGAGAAAAATGCAGAGAGAATGACTGAAAGAATGAATGAAAAATAGGGAGAGAGAAAGGCAGAGAGAGAGAGAGAGTTAAAAGAAAGAAGAACATTAATGAGAGCCATATGACAAAGAGAGAGAGAGAGAGAGAGAGAGATAGAGAGAGACAGAGAGAAAGAGAGAGTGAAAAGTTAAAATATGCAATGAGAGACACTGAGAGAAAGTAAAAGAGAGAGCGAGGCAGTGAGAGATAGACAGAAAGAAAGAGAGATCGATAGAAAGAGAGAGAGAGAGACATAATCAGAAGTAAAAGGAGACATACATAGAGAGTAATACGCACAGAGAGAGAGAGAGAGAGAGAGAGAGAGAGAGAGAGACAGATAGAGATAAATGTTTATCTAGAGAGATAAACATAGAGAATTGCGATTAGGCAAATTGGCTTTGCTCGAAATGTTTCCGCTAGCGAAACTCTTGACTGTTTCTCGCAGTGTAGCTATGTCCGCTTGTGTGTGAGGCGTGGCTGGACTCTAGACATAGTGTGTGTACACACACTACACACACTCGCACACACAAACACACACGCACACAGTGTCTGCCTACCGCACCGAAAAATAAGCGCACACAGCGAGCAGAATATCCTTAATTGATATCACAAAAAGCGAGGCAAGGAATTCGCACAAAATGGCAACCCATATGAAATGGGTGGATTGAGTGTGTGTGTGTGTGTGTGTGTGTATGTGTGTGTGTGTGTGTGTTCGTATTGCTGTCTGGCACACACGCATGCAGCAAGGCAGCAGGAGCCAGAACAACAAAAACGCAACGGCTCTTACTGCATGCGATAGGTCGGAAATTTCGCTCGCAATCAACTTGTAAAGCGCTCAAACCCAAGTGGACGCAGCGGCCTTCGCCCTAACCAAGCCACCAAACCACCCACCAAACCACTCACACACCCACCCACCCACACAGCCAGCCATTGCACAGCCCGCAGCAAACACAGAGGCAGGCTGTGGCGCTCACCTGCAGCCGCAGTGCATGGCAAAAGGGTGCAAGGACTGCACAGGACGCAGTAAAATGGCGGCTCAGCTACTGTGTGTGTGTGCGTGTGTGTGTGTGCGTGTGTGTGGCAACCAGTCTATCCTGGTCTAGCCTGCGTGTGTGGGCGTCTTTGGACTGCATTGGATTCGAGTGCGGCCTCGCTTTGCTTTTAGTTTTAGATTTTCGGGCTCTTTTTTTTTTAGGTTTTGGTATTGGATTCGTTTTGTCTTTGGCTTTGGCTTTGGCTTTGGCTCAGCCCAGTTCGGTGCGCACTTTCGTAGCTTTTTTTACGTGTGTCTATACGTACGTATATCCATATAGGTGCCTGGGCATAGTGTGCATATTCGAGGCATATATACATATATATATATATATATAACTTTATAATTATATTCTGAAATTGGTCTGAAATCTTGAAATATTTATCTTGAAGTAAGCTTCAAAAAGTTAGGTATTTGCTCAAAGATCTCTATATTATTATTAATTTATTAATTTAATTAATTAATATTTTAATTATGAGTGTAAAGTTACATTTAAAAAAAACTCAATTAAATTAAAATTATTAAATATATAATAAAAATTAATTAATTAATTTAATTATTTATTTTTGTACATGATGACACTAGAAATAATAAATATATTAAATTAAAATTTTAAGACTCTTCGATAAAATAATAATTTAATTTAATTTAATTAATTGAAGTTCATAAAATATATCTCTAAGAGTTAATATAAATTATATATATAAATGTTAACTATAAAAAATATATTTTATGAAATTCAATTAATTTAATTAAATTATTATTTCGATTAATAATTTTTATACCCTAAACCCATTGAAAATGGGAAATCAGGGTATAATGTTTTTGAACTTTAATTTAATTATTTTAATATTTCTGAGCATAAATATTATACTATTTGTAGAAAATGAATTAAATGCTAATTTAAAATTTTCATTAAAATTTATTACTAAATTAAAGTAACTAATTTTTATATATTAAATTTGTTAATAAGTTTTTTATTTTAAATTTATTGTTATTAAAGATTATTACAATAAAATAAAAATGTTAAAAAATATGTATAAACAGATTAAAGAAGAAACAGATCAAGGAGAATATTTTTTATAAAATAATAAAAAAATGTGTAAATAAAAACATTAATAAATATTATTCATATAAATTAAAAAAATATGTAAATTAAAAAATTAATAAATATTATTATTATTAATAAAAACTATGTTAATTGAAAAATTAATAAATATTACTATTATCAATAATAAAAAAAAATGTAAAAAAAAATAATAAATATTATTATTATTAATAATAAAAAAATATGTAAAAATTAAAAATATTATTATTATTAATAAAAAAAATATGAAAATAAAAAAAGTTAATATATTATTATTATTAATAAAAAATATATAAATAAAAAAATGAATAAATATTATTATTATAAATAAAAAAAAAATTGTAACTAAAAAAATTAATAAATATTTTTATTATTCTCTTAAATTTTGCATTACAATATATTTTTTTATACAGTTTACTGGATTAATGTGTCTTATTAAGTTGGCTGCGCCTGACTAGCTGCTGCTGCAGCTTCCGCTTCCAACTTATTAAGTTGGCTGCGCCTCACTAGCCACTTTCGCTGCTCTCAGCTTATTAAGTTGGCTGCGCTTGCATATCTGCTGCTGCTTCTAACTCGCTCAAAAATGCGTGGTTTTGTGATATATTCTTTGCATAATTGACAAAGGTGCATAGCTGTGTATTAGTGGTCTAACACGGTCAACTTCGCATAAAAATGCATATTTAATTAAGCCCTAATTAGAGGAGGGCAGCAAAAGTTCGCCTATGTCCGACGCACATTTTGTGGCACACAAAGTTTTGTTGTTTTTGGGCTGCTTGGCAGAAAAATTGCTTGAAATAAAACTATGACCACTGCCAGCTCTCTCTTACACCCCCCCCCCCCTCTCTCTCTCTCTCTCTCTCTCTCTCTCTCAATCCCTCTCTCTTTCTCTGTCAGCTCACACACATGTTGTTGTTGGCTGTGCGTTTACACGGCAACGGCAGGACTACAGCAAGACCATCGCCCACGTATCACGCCTATGGAGCTGCATTGGGCAAGGGTAGGGAGCGGATTTGCTACGAGGGGGTTGGGAAGAGTTTGGGGTTTGTCTGTCCGAGCTGTGCGAGGGATCGGTTTTTTTTCGGCTCAGCTCGACCGAAGCAACGACGCTGGCGCTTTGGGCGCATTTCGGTTTACGTTTTGGAAGCAGAAAATCGATAAGTGCGCACGTACAGGAACATATATACTATATATGTATATATGCAACATATATCTGGATACTATACACATATATACAGCTGTGTGCATGTAGGACACATGGCATGTACTTAACGTCGCATGTGGGCAACGTCATGCGTCTCTCCGGATCCTCAGCAGCAGCAGCAGCCGCTGCCGCCCGGAGCTGGGCCGAGGCTGCAGCAGGCAGGCAGGCAGGCGGAGCAACGGCTCAAAAATCCCTACGTGCGCTTTGCTGTTTCATCAATTATTTGTTTCGGTTTTGTGCGAATGGACGTAGTAGCAGCCAAGAGCATGCAGGATGAAAGGGCACACAGCAGCTCCCAGTCTCCCCCTCTCGCTCTCGCTCTCGCTCTGCAGTTGAATGTGAAAGCGTTTTGGGCATTTTCTTTCTGACCAGGCACAAAAACCGTTTGCTGCAAATTGCCAACGAAAATTTGTCTGCTGACCAAATATATACATATATATACATATATTACTTCTATATATGTATGTATCCATATATATATTTCCCTTTTTGCTTTCCCTTGCATCATTCGCACACACAACAAACAGCAAAGTTGTTCTGCTTGTAGATAATTTACACAGTTAAATAGATAAATAGTTGAATGTAAGTTGCAAGGCTTTTCCCAGTTTATACATGTATATATATAGATATATATATATATATGGACATATATATAGACAGACATTTGTATGTATATAGTCATAAGCCCACTTCAAATGTGCTCAAGTAATTCCCTTTCTGCTTCTGCTTTCTTCTCTTTCTCTCCAAATGCCCAATTCGCCACATTCTGCGCTTACCAACACTACATGTAATATTTAGCAAACATTTAACAACACTTAATACTTTTTTTTGCTCAATTACCCAACACTGTAAGCTAAACTAAAGCTAAACTAAGCAATTAACTAGTCAAACTTACTATTTGAAGCGAAGCTTATTCAGTCTGCACTTACCAACACTGAAAATATATTTCCGGAGCAATTCAGCAGCATTAAAAGCTTATTTCAGAGCTTAGCACTCGTAAGCATACAAGCAGCTCAGCAAGACTACACTTTTAGTCACTTACCAACACTGAAAACGTATTGCTTTTAAAATTACTCAACACGAAAAGCTATTTTACAGCTGTTAACATTATAAGAATATATATAATTTATGTTAACCAGTTTAAACTCTTTTAAGCTTACTTGTATTTTATAATTTTAGTCATTTACCAACACTGATTTAGCCAACAAGCAAAAAGAAGTGCAGCTTTCAGCACTGTTATGCTCTAAGGTATACCAAAAAAGAGATGTATTAAACTTAAATTAATTAGAGTTTTTATGCGGCTCAAAATTTTCACTTTCTAACACTCAAAATGCCTAGTTTGTGAAATTTACCAACACTAAATGAGTCATTAAACAAAATTAGAATGCAGCTTCAGCCGTATATACGGATTTAACTACTTGAGCTGCAGCTTGGCAGCTGACTCTCGTTTTGACCCATTTACCAACACTAAAAGTATTTGTGTCTACTTTTCCAGCACTATAATGCATGCACCAAAATGTAACTACTTGAGCTGCATGTTAGTTTTTCTAGCCCTCGCTCTAGCCATTAACCAACACTGACAGTGTTTAGAAGTGCAACATTTCCAACACTGAATTATGCATGAAGCAAAAATCGAAATCAATTTACTAACTGCGGCATTTTGGCTTTGCCAGAACTCGTTTTGAGCCATTAACCAACACTTAAAATGTTTTATTTGTAGGATTTTCCAACACTTAAAAATATAAAAATAATATATATATACATATATATATATATATATATATATATATATATATATATATATATATATATATATATATATATATATATACATATATATATTTGAAATCAATTGCCAATTGTCTGTGCTTTTCTAGCCATTTACCAACACTGCTAAATCGCTGCGACCAATTAACATTTCGCCCAAGCCGCAAGCAGAACCCGTTCTGCGCTGAGCAGATAAGCGAAGAGGCCACAACTTAGATAAGATAGGAGCTGAACGCGCTGGCTCGCAGATCTTCAGATAAAGCGCGCCACGAATTATGAGCGCAACGCAAAATTGTCACATAAATCAGCAGAGGCAGAGGCAGAGGCTGAGGCAGAGGCAGTAGCTGAGGCTGCGCAGGCAGCAGATCGAAGTGAGGCCTAATGTTTCCGGCTTATGGAGCTGGGACAATGCCTTATCTTATGACTGGCCAACTGCTGCAGGTAGCAAGCCATGAAGACCAAGAGAGAGAGAGAGAGAGAGAGAGAGACGTAGGCGGCATTTTGGGTGGGTCGGAGTTTAGCCCGCAGCAGGTGCCACACACATGGAGCACTGTGGACTTTCAACTCGAAAGCGATTAATAGCGCTGGCCGGAGCTGGACGGAGCCCGACCTCCGCCCAGTCGAGTCGCGTCTGGCGCCTAAGCCACCTGACCACGCCCCGCCGCGCCTTTTTGTCTATGCAAACATTGCGAATACACACAATGAAGCCGCTGCCGATAAAAATCCTCACCTCAAGCGCTCAGCCAGCGCCCCGACGCCAGCCGAACCGAGACCCAGACGCTCTGCATATGCGTTGACCAGGCCCGAGCGCTCTGTGTGTGTAATGCGATAAAAAGTTATATGGAACTGGAAACAAAATACAACAACAACAAAATATGCAGAGACAGACAGAGAGAGAGAGAGAGAGAGAGAGAGAGAGAGAGAGCTGGTATAAAAAAAATCTTTTAGGTTCGACATTTGACTGCCTCGGTCTGGTCAGAGGTAAAGGCAAAGCCGAAACCATGACCAGAGCCTGGCCTGGCCTGGCCTGGCCTAGCCTGGCCGGGTCTGGCCCTGCAACAGCCTCGAGAGGCGAATCAACAACAGCAACAAGAACAAGAGACAGAGCGACGCGCATCCAATCAGCAGGCATATGCTAACGGCTCGGGGTGTGGCCAACAATTTGGCCACCCTCTAGTAAGGGGTTAAGGGCTTCGCATCCACCCACCCACCCCAACCACCCACCACCCACACGCCCGCATTCGGATTCGCATCCGCAGCCACCCCATGTGAGAGCTGCTCGCCCACGCCCCACCATGATTGACAACTGCAGCAGAAGACAACACGAGCAGAGCTCAGTCGTGGCAGGGATATGGATAGATATAGATATAGATACAGATGTACATATATATATATAGACATAGATATATGCATTACTGACAAGCTCTCACAAATTGATAGTGTTAGCTGAGACTCGATCTTATATCATTTTATCATTATATCATTTGATTCGATATCTAAATTTACATTATTCCCTATTACATCATTTACAACATTCCATTCCATTCCATTCCATTCCATACGTAATTTCATCTCCTATACCATCTCCTAAATATTCCAATTCAACTATTCCTCTTCTATTCCATTCTAAATACCATTCCACTTCTTTTTATACCTGCTTGTACACACATATATAATTTCTAATGCCATTCCATTTCGTTCCAAATACCATATCATATACCGTTTTGTTCCATCCACACACTATTATGTTATATCAAATAAAATGTTCCATTTCCATTTCATTCCATATACCACTCCATTCCATATTCCATTTCATTAATGCCATAATAAATCATGCCATTTCATTTCAAATACCATACCAAAAACCACTATGTTCCATTACAGGGTTCCATTTTACCATGTCACTCCATTCCAAATACATTTAAATTGCATTTAGAATACAGTGTTCCATTCACAGAAAATGTCAAAACGTCCATTCCATTTCATGCCAAAAAACCATTTCGTTCCATACCAAATACCACCACGTTCCATTACATATAGTGTTCCATTGCACTAAAATCATTTCAGCATTTCATTCCATACGAAATAACATTGTTCCATTATAAAATGTTCCACCATGTTCCATAATTTCGTACCATTTCAAACACCACGACGTTCCATTACATATGTTTATAGTGTTCCATTCCACTGAAAACATCTTGGCATTCCATACCATTTTATTTCAAATTTCATACCAAATTACATTATGTTTCATTCCATAATGTTCCACACCAAATACCATCCCCACGTTCCATTGCATACATACATCTTGGCATTCCATACCATTTCATTTCGTTTCAAAGCCAATACCATTCCATTCCAATGAAAAAGCAATTTTTATTTTATATTTTGATTTTTATTTATTTATTAATTATTTGTTGTGTAAAGTACTAATTCCATAAAAGGCTCGTTTCTTATTGATGTCGTACACATTGATCAAAAGCTGAGGACCCAGAACACAACCGAGTGAAAATGAAACAGAAACTGAAACGGAAACTGAAACAGAAACAGAAACTGAATAACTCTCAGTTCGAATCTGTCGATTGAGCTTCGATTTGCTGATTGATTTGATTAAATTTGATTTGATTCGATTTGATTGATTCGAAGGATTGTGTTTCGGTTCCCTAAAGCAATAGATACGCCATATAGTAGTCGTGTTATATAGAGGGCATTATTATGCTGCCCATATATGCACGAACAACGCGCTCAATATCAAATGTCTAGAGTTATAGTAGTTCTTCTATATAGTATTGATTCATTTCTCGATCTCTGTTCTGTTTTCCTGCGGGCGGTGGTAGTTCTTCGTAGAACTCCGCTCCTAGCCTAGCTTCCCTATTATTGTACACAACAGTTTACAGAGTTCTAGGTGTGATTTTATTTTTCATTATCGTGTGTGTTCGTTCTTATAACATGATCAGTGTGTTCGTTATCATTATATATATTATAATCATAATCAACTGCAGCAGTTCTCATCCGTCTCAATATCGAGAAATCTATATATATTTATATATATATGTATATATATATATATATATATATATATATATATATATATATATATAATCTGCTTTTATGTTTTATTATATTATAAGAATCTTCGTTCGTATCATATCGTTTCCTTTTAATCCAGCAGCACCCCCTCCCCTCCCCCCATCCCTCTCCCTAGAGACACATTCACCCGCCCCTCTCACACATGCATACGTCCACACTGGCCCGCCCACTCCCCTGCCCCGCTACTTGCTCTGCTTGCCCCCGTTCGGTTCATTCGTCAGTCACACCTTCTCGTCTTGTTCATTGTTCTCCTGTCCCTCCCGCCCCGCGCCCCTGCCCCCGAACCGTCCCGTCCCGTTGGTCGTTGCTTCAGTCTTCGACCGCATACTTCTGGGTCCACTCGCGGGCATTGCGTATGGCCTCCGCCTCGTTGACCTTCCACAATTCGGCGACATCGTTGGCCAGCGGATCATCCGGATTGGGTGCGCTGAGCAACGCCTGGATCGACAACAGAATCGTGCGTATCTGCAGAGCCGGACTCCACTTGTCCTTCAGCACATCCAAGCAGATGCGGCCCAGACGATCGATGTTCGGGTGATAGATCTTCGTGATGAAGCGCACCTTGGGCGCCGACATCGGATAGTCCTCGGGCAGAAACAGCTCCAGCTTGAAGATACCACCCTCAAACGGCGAATCATTCGGCCCAGTCACAATCACATGGAAATAACGCGCATTGTTCTCATCGGGAATAGCGTTGATGCCGGGCACTGGCTCCAGCATCAGACGCTGCGTCTCCTTGATGATGCGACGTGGCAGACTGGACATGATGATTATGATGATAACACTGCTCTGGCTTCGTCTCCTTCTTCTTCTTCTTCTTCTACTTTAACTTCTTCTACTTCTTCTTCCTGCTGCTGATGCTGCTGCCACTCGAGTTGTTGTGTTCTGCAAAGGAGCGTGAAAGCGTGAAAATTGAGAGTTTTACAAAAGTTCTCGTTGTAGTTGTTGTTATTATTGTTGTGGAGTGCCTCAAGGACGCGTCTCTCTGTGGATGTGTGTCTGTGTGTGTGTGTATGTGTGGCAGGTGCACGTTTATGCACTCGCGCTGCCACCTTCATTGACTTTCGCTTTCAACAAACGGCAAAAAGTTTTGCGCTGCTGCATTTTATTGCAGCAGATACAAGATACAAATGAGCAGACGCCACAGATGCCGAGAGATACAAGGCGCTCTCTCGCTCTCTCTCTCTCTGTGTTGGCTTAGTTCACAAGTCTTAAACAACAATTAAGTAACAAAGCGCAAATTTGCATAAAGCAAGCGCAACAGTTGCAACTGTCGCCAGCTAAGTGAACTTGCGCGACTGGCAGATACCCTGTATTAGAGAAAATCTAAAGAAACTACAATATAAATATATATATATCTATTGATAATTTATCGATTATTTATGTTCTTTATATCAATAAGCAAGCCATCAATGATCGATAAATCGAGATATATATTTGAATAGCTAAGGCTGGAGAGAGTAAAGTTTTTCTCTGTAAAAATAGATATATATCTTTGTCTGAGAGTCTTGATATAGCTCATTAATACAGTTTTGTGTAGAAACCCAAAGAAATCAACAGCTAGGCCGGATTCTACACATATGAATATACGTATATGATATATCATATACCCTATACCCTATCCATAATCATAATAAACTGCTATGGAAAAAAATGAATGCTGATTAAATTAAATTAACGCATTTTCTCTCAATTTGATAAAAAGCAAAGAATAGAACAAAAATTAAAAAAAAAACACAATTTTAAAAATAAAAAATAATAAAAATAAAATATAAATAATATACGTAAATAACAAATAAATAAATAAAAATAATAAAGCTTTACTAAATTGACTGCCGATAATTAAATAAGCATTAACTTTAATCATTTACATTAAATAATTTATAAACAATAACTTTCATAATTTCGATTATTATTCTGTTTGGTTCAAAGAAACCGCCCACGAAGCGTGTCAAACTCTAATTGCTACATAACCTCATTTCACTGGCAGCATGTGTGTGTGTGTGTGTGTGTGTGTGTGTGTGTGTGTGTGTGTGTGTGTGTGTGTGTGTGTGTGCTATATGTGTGAGGTTCGATAAAATGCACCGTAATAGAGCAATAGCAAATACGCAAACAAAAACAGCAAACAAAACAATAACAAAAGCACACTTTAAAGTTGCAGGTGCCAAAATGCAGCGCGCCGAATGCCCAAAATATTTCGAGAAAATTCCAGAAAGCCGCCAGCGCAAGCAACAACAAAAACAACAAAGAAATAGCTAATTATCAGTGGCGCAGACACGAAACGCAACAACAACAACAGCAGCACGGAATTTATAATTTGCTGTTGGCATGCGAATGCTTTGTTTTCCAATGTATATATTTATATTTATTTTAAAATTTATTGATTTCTTGGCGACAAACACACACACACACACACACACGCACGCAGAGAAACGAACAGCAAAAGCCGCTGCACACACACATACACATGCACACGGGCTAACATGACGAATGTGCGAGGAAGAGAGAGAGGGCAGCACACTGCCTGGGCAAGGGGGGCAGAGTGGGACAGAGAGAGGTTAGCGGCAACATTTGTCACGCAGGAATAAAAAAATCAATAACAAAATGAAGCCAACAAAAGTTAAGCAACAATTATTAAATTAAACACACGCACACACACACGCGCGGCACAAAGAAAGCCGCGTTAGACCTACGCAATACGTTTTTTCAGCAATTGTAGATTTATGAAGCAAAAAAAAAAACTTACCTACTCACACACATGCACATGCACACGCAGGCACACATACACACACGCACACAGAGCAAGTCTATTATTTTTCAGCACAGTAATTCTTGTTGTTATTTTTCTTCTTCTTCACACACATGCACTCAGCGAATGTAACCAATATAATTTATTAACAATATACAAAAAAAAAAAAGGGAGAGAATGCAACTGTAAAGCGGCCACGAACAAAAATTTATGAATGAGGCACAAACACAAAACAAAATTTGCTCACGTTTTTTTTTCCGTATGCACAAAAATATATTTTTATTTTATGTATATGTATATTCAACACTCAATTGTTGAGTATTATTTGTTAAACTTGTTCGACAGATTCTTCAAAGAAGACTTTTTACTGTTTATTCGCAGATCCAGCAGCTCCCCAGCTCCGTACAAAATTATGAACGTCGAAAAAAAATTTTCTACATGCGCTTTGTCTGTATTTGTGTATGCGTGTGAGGTTGTCGTTCGCATGTGTTGTGTGCGTGTGAGCCGCTATGTCAGTGCCGCAGGGTTGCCAGACACGTTGCAGGGCAAGCGAGCTATTTGCAGCGTTCAATTACAGCGCACACGTGATTATTATAAACGAAAACTTATTTTTAGTAGCTTAATGGGTAATTGTCGCAGTCAATTGTTGCATTTTTTATGAATAAGCTGATGCTATATTTTCTTTTATTATATAAATCTGGCCGTTGTGCTGACAACACTGCCGTCTGCTGGCTGTCAAATGTGTACTCTTGGCGTAACAGTCAGCTTGCCGGCACGCTGTGTGTGTGGGGTTCGTAGCCAGCAGCTTTTGTTGTGCTGTTTGAAACGCTAATTAGACGAGACCAGCGCTTGTTGAATTGGATTTACCCTGTTCCAATCAGTACTTAATTATTTGTTGGAAAATAATTGATTTAATTTTTAAATTTATTTATTTTATGTATAGAAATTGCGTTGAACTTTGTAAAAAATAGTAATAGTTATTTAATAATATAAGTGATTTATAAAATATTTGGTTTTTAATAAATAAATGTATTTAAAATATTTGAAAATTAATAAATTATATAATAATGATGTATTTTTAAAAATTTTTAATATTAAAACTAGTTTAAAAATATTTCATTAAATAAAATAAAATAATTAAAAAATTAAACAAAAGAAAATTAGTTTCAATAAATATATTTTAATTTTATAAATAAATCAACTTTAATATATTTAATATTTAATAACAATAAGCCTTTCTTTACGTAAATGCGTTTCCCAATTGGACGTACATACATACTCACGCCAACTAAGCCTAACCTGGCTCCAATTGGAGTTTGTTAATATGCCAACTAAACTTAACCTTACTCCCATATGCAAAGCTAATTTTTCGTGCATTTTTGTTATTCTCTTGCATTATCCTTCGTTTCTTTATGCATTTAATACGATACAAAAAAAAAATACAGTTTTCGTTCGTTCCCTGACATTTGAGCCATTGACGCGAACATCGCTGTCGACGCAGCCAGCTCGTGCTGTTTCAAATTTCGCCTAGCTGCCGCAGCAGCAGCAACAACAATTAGACACAAACCAACACACACATACATACATACGTGGTTACATCTATATACATGCACACACACACACATACGCGCGCGCTGCTATTCTCATATGCGATACATATTTACACTGCGCCCCTCTGTTTGGTCATTTGCAATTGAACCAATACAACAACAACAACAACAACAACTGCAACTGCTGACCATACATAGGCGCGCACTCAGCACACGCCCCCGCTGCAAACTACAAAAAATAACAGCAACATTTTTATACTTTTTTCTTTCTGTTAGTAAAAAGTAAAAAGCAAAAAGAAAAATGTGAAATTGTGTGTAATCAACATTTATGCGTTTTAACGCCCCCCGCTCAGGCCATTGGGCAGTGGCGGAGGAGGGGTTTGGCTATGGCCTGACACGCACATGCAAGCACACAAGCGCACACACACACACACTCGCTCACACACTCATACATATGTACAGACATGTGCACATGTGCAATGCCCAATGGACGCACAAGCAGTCGCACATACAGAAACGAGCCTCGCAACAACACAGCAATATGCCGCAGCCATGTGCATGCACTCTCTCGCACACACACACATACACATGCATGTAGACGCACACACATGGAATCTGCTTTTAGGCTGGGCGACGGCGACTAGTTAGCCAGCGCAAAAACCCAGCCCACTCGACGTACGACTCACACACACACACACACACAGACACACTGGCACATGCTGTGAGTGAGCGAGTGCAAGAGCGCATAAGAGAGAGCGAGTTAGCAAGAGCACGCGCGCATTACATTCGGCCTGCGCTCAATTTGCTGTCTCTGCTACGCTGCAACTGCACGCGGCGCTGCTACGCAGCTGTTGGGCGACCTTTATTTGCTCTTGAGTCGCTTTGTGTTTGCCGTTGTTGTTGCTGTTGTTGTTGGTTTTCTTTTATTTTTCTTTCTGCTGCTTCTGCTTCTTCGCTGTTTTTTTTTTGTTGCATTTCGTATGCAGCTGCTTTTACTACTTTTTACTACGGCTCCCCAAAGAGCTCAGCTGATTGCGCTGCCTTTGCTGTTATTGTCGCTGTCGCTGCCACTGCCGCTGCCGCTCTCGCTGCTGCCACTGCACGCATTTTAGGCGCAGCGCCGCTGCCGGCGTTACAGTCTTCGCACATTTCTATAAATTTTAATGGCTGACAGTTTTCAATATGGCGCAGTTTACATTGCATTTGTTTTTGTTGTTTGTTCTGCTCGTTGTTGTTGTTGTTGTTTTCTATCTATGAGGGTGGGTTGCCGTTGCCGTTGCCGTTGCCGTTGCCGCTGCCTTCGCCTTTCCCGTTAGCTGCACTCGGACTGAGCTTGAGGTTAAGTGCTAGAAAAACTGTTCTAACTGTAAAATTACATTTCGGTCGCATTACAACGGGATTTTCGGGCGCCGTTAATGCTTTGAGGTTATTTTTGCACTTAAGATTGAAGAATTTGATAACTTTGGCTGATTCAAGGCTTATGAGAGAGGTGAGAAGCGCTTGACTTAGAGATCTCTGATCCGTACAGTTATATAGATGGAGAGATTGTAGAAATTTTATATAATTTATAATGATATGATTAACGTGTACATAGATATTATTTTTATATATATAATATTCCATAATTTCATGATTTATATCTTAATAATCCAAAAAAAAAAAAAAAAAAATAAAGTATCTGTCGTAGAATCCAGATTTTCTGAGAAATTATAATATAATTTAATGCTGTACAATGTAAGTTTACGCCAGTTCAATACAATATAGCCTGACATAACCTCACAAACTCCAAAAAATCAGACAATATTTCAACATAACCTTACAAACTTCAATATAACCACACAGAATTCATTGTAAGCTCACAAGTTGTAATATAATCTCAAAGAATTCCATATAATCTCACATATTCAACTGTATGTCAACATAACCTCACATCATATAACATAGTCCCTAATATTTCAACATAACCTAACATAGTTCAATATAAGCTGAAATATCTCATGGAATACTACGTAACCTCGCATATTCCAGCATTGAGCTTGCATATTTCAACTGTATGCTAAGATAACCTTGCAAAGGCCTACGTAACCTAATAAAAATAGCTCAGCCTAAACCTATATATTTCAATATAATGCTATAAAGCTTAACAAAAGCTTACATGTGCCAACATAACCTCACATCTTTCATTATATGCATTTATATTGCAAAATAACCTCAAAGAATTAAACATAACCTCACATATTGCAGTATAACCTTACCTATTGTAACAGAGTCTTCAAAAATGCAACATAACCTCACATATTCAAGCATGGAGATCACTAATATGAGTTACATTCGTATGTGATCTCATCTTAGCCAACATAACCTCAACTAATTCATAGACACACATGGAATCCAACATAACCTCACACATGAGACCATTGATCTCACCTAATTTATCTATATATATCAGCATTGGCTTAAA
Organism: Drosophila paranaensis; assembly: GCA_035047545.1. Classification (NCBI taxonomy): domain Eukaryota; kingdom Metazoa; phylum Arthropoda; class Insecta; order Diptera; family Drosophilidae; genus Drosophila; species Drosophila paranaensis. Next base: position 3,287,338 of record JAWNPL010000022.1, on the reverse strand, counting down.
ATACTTCAGCGCAGGCCTTTATAATGCCACATAACCTCACTTGCGCACACATAACCTCACTTAAGTTAACGGAATTTAGTTCTTTATCGCATATAAACCAAAGTATGCTCATAGTTAGCTGCTACAAGCTCACATAACCTCACTTAAACTACCTAATCTCACATTTTGTCTAGGGGAATATATGCCAAGATCTGTATAGATATATCTATATATATATATATATATATATATGTATATAGCTGGTGTTTCCAGCAAAGTTTATTTAAATTGGGTTACAAGTCGATTTTTACTTCCACTTTTATGGGAGGCTGTTGGGCGTGGGGGGGTGGCTGTAATGCTAAGGGTAGCTAGTTTTTTGGAGCGGGGGTGGGGGGGGGCGCATATTTATTGTCTGTGGCGTTGGCTCAAGTAGCGCCATTACTTTGTCCCATTTCAGTTTGTTTGTGCCGCATTTGGTTGCAGCTGCAGCCTTGAGACAAATGTCTCCCGCACACCCCCTAGGCTCAACCCCAACCCCCTACCCCCCCCCCCCCCTCTCTCTCTCGCAAAGTTGTTTTTCTGCTCGCACTTGGCTGGCTGCTTGGGCTGCTTTCGCTTTTTTCCACGACTATGAAAATATTATTTCTTGGCAAGTCCTCGCAGGCCCCTGCTTCTGCTCCTGCTCCTGGTTGCTGCATCTGAGCAGCTTTCGTGGCGTCAGTTCATTAACATTGCCTGGCTAACTTCAGGCTCTCCCACTCTCCCACTCTCCCACTCTCCCTCTATCTCTCCATTCAACTGTCCACTGGCCACACGCATCTAATTAAAATAAATGCAAGCGCATGTTGCGCGCAACATGTTGCTAAAGGCGCTCGCAACATGCACACTCAACTCAACGCAACTCAACTCAACTCAACGCAACTCACTCGTTCAGTCTCTCTCTCTCTCTTTCGCTCTCTCGTCAACTGCAATTGGCCTCTTGCAGTGAAGAGCGCGAGAGAGCGACGACGTCGACGTTGACGCTGGCGTTGACGACGCAGCGACAGCGGCCAAAAACGCAACGAACAAAACGAGCAAAACAAAAAATGCAAAACACAAAAAATGTTTTCAAGACAGCCGAAGGTGGGCTTGGGGGTGGCAGAGGCACGCAACAAACAACAACAACAACAACAACAAGAAGAAGAAGCAGCGCAGCTAAAGGGTCCCGTTAGTCATTAGGCGGCGTCGACGTCGTTTGGGGTCGTGAGTGCAACAGACTTGTCGTGCCAAGAAGAAGAAGCAGAATAAGCAGAAGACGATGACGACTCAGAGGGAGTGGGGGTGGGGGTGGGAGGGCTGCCCGCTTGAACAAAGGAAACCCTTGGCAACGCAGACCAACAAAAAAAACCGAAGCAAAGGACGAAACTTGTCGGCTGACGCAGCGGCGACGTCGGCAGCGACAGCGACAGCGACGCCAGCTGCGTCTGCGTTTCGTGTGTGTGTGTGGAGGGAGGGGCTGAGGTAGGGACGGCTGCTAGTCTATCGGCCGCTGGGCCTTGCACATAGGCACAGAGTCCATTCACGCCCCCTACCCCCAACCCCCAACCCCAACCCTCGTTGGCTTTTTGGAGTCAATGTCTGGGCGCCCATGAGTTTATTTGAGTGTTGCGTGCTGCGTGTGTGTGTGTGTGTGTGTGTGTGTGTGTGTGGCGACTGCGTGCTGTCTGAGCGGGCGCCGAGGGGTGGCTGGGGGTGAGTGGGGGGCGTGGCTGCACTGTGCGCCCGTGCGTTGGCCCAAAAGGGGTTGCTGACGTGCCCGAAAAACGAGCGAACGAAACGTAAATGCGGTTGCGGGCGGCGGGTGGGGGTGGGGGTGGCTGAGTGGGGTGTTAGGGCTGGGGGTTGGTGGAGCAACGACGTCGGCGGCGGCTTGTTCGCTTGCATTTCGATTTTATTGAGCAAACAACGAATTGTCAAATAAAAACAAAAACAAAATTTTAAACCTAAAAAAAAATGAGAAAAAAAATTAAAAAAAAAATAAAAAAAAATAAAAAAAATAAAAAGAAAATAAAATTTGTGTGTGTTAAAGGATTTGGCTAGAGCTAAAGGCATAAACAGGCTTAGGGGTTGGGGGGTTGGGGGTGGATGGCTCAACAGTAACCGAGTTGACGCATTAACAGCGTGGGTGGGCTGAGTTGAGGTTTAGGAAGCACTGAATGCACTCAGCTGTGGGGCCGAAGGGGGTGCATAGGGTGAGAGCGGGTGAGAGAGGGTGGTAGAGGGTGAGAGAGGGTGTTCTGTGAGTGGGCAGAGCGCGATCTGCTTGCAGTTATTGACAAACTGTAGACTGTAGACATCAGTTCCGGTCAAACTATGCACATGCCACTCAAATTGTACAGCAGCTCAGTGCGTATCAAACCATACACGAGCCAATCACGTTGCTCTAGCAGCTCAGCGCTGCCCAAACTATGCATATGGCAATTGATTGTAATGTATGTTGATTGTCAAACTGTAAGCATGTTGCTTGATAGTATTGTCAGTCAGTGCTGGTCAAACTAGGAATGTCCAGCGCATGTCCAACTGCCACACACGCTAAGGGCATGAAATAAAATCAATTATTTAAATAAAATTAATATTTAAATAATTTAATAATAATAAAACTATTAAAATAATTAAAAAAAAAAACAAAATAATAAAAATAATAAATATAAAAAATATTAAAATTAATAAAAATAAATTAATAAGATTATTATTTTTCTTCATAATTAATTAAATATAAAATATTAAATAATAACGAAAATTAAACAAAAAATAATAAAAAACAATCAAATTTAATAGAAAAAATATATTTAAATTTAAAATATTAAATAATAGCGAAAATTAACAAAAAAAATAAGTAAAAATGAAAAAATAAAATGATAAAATACGTAATATTATTATTTTTATTTAAAAAATCGATTAATAATGGCATTAAAAAATAAAATTAATAAAATACTAAACAAAAATACTATTTTAATTTATTAATGGATTAAATTAAAAAAAATATATATATAAATAAAAATAAAATGATGAAAAACAAAATTAATTAAAAAAATAAATAAATTATTAATAAAACACACATAAAAATATTGAATGATAATAAATTAAATTAATAAAAAAAAAATAATAATTTAAATAATATTAAAATTAAAAAAATAAAATTAAACTAAAAAATAAAATTAGATTTAAAAAAAATTATATATATCAGTTTTCATTTACAATTTCCTTCGTTTTTCGCCACTTTTCCCCTGTTTATTGCGCTTTTTTCGCGCCTTAACAATTGCGCACAGTTTGACTCGCACTGGCTTGTTAAAGTTGGCGAGTCACTGCCTGGCTGGACACGCACAACTGTTTGCCCAATTGCAAGAGCGCGCGCGCGCCTCGCGCCTGTCAAACTGTCGTCAAGATCGCGCAGCGGCAGTAGCGGCAGCAGCAGAGGCAGTGGCAGAGCCGCAGCAGCGACAACAACAACAACAACAACAACAACTGGTGATTAATTATGTCGTTCGTCTGGCCAACTCAGCAGACCCGCCCACCCCCCCCCCTCTCACTCTCTCTCACTCTATCTCTCTTTCGTTAAATGTTGCAAAAATGTTTGTGCGAATTTGTCGGTTATTGTTGTTGTTGTTGTTGTTGCGCTCATTTCTAGACTCATCGGGGGCCCCTAGCGAGATATCTGCGCGGAACGCTTTTTTTCTCATTTAATTTATGTTTTTTTTTTTTTGCGCGAGACGAAAAAGTTAACTCTCCTCTGCGTGTGTGTGTGTGCCTTGTGTTTTCTAATTTTTTGCGCTTTTTTTGCACACTTTTTCTATGCCATGTGCTTGCGTCTGTGTGTGTGTGTGTGTGTGTGTGTGCTCGCTCTTCTTGTTGTTGTTATTTTATTTGCTAATTTTTTCGCACGCTCAGGCAGCGTCGGCAACGGCGACGCTAACGCCAGCGCCAGCCGCTGGGATCTCTTTAGCACACATACACACACGCACACACCTGCGACGCTCTCACTCACTCACTGACTGCGTGTGTGTGTGTGAAAGAAACAAAACCGAACAAGCAAAAATTCGCAACAAAAGAGAATTCGCAAATGGCAAAAGCGCGCTCTCGCGCTCTATGCATATACGTATGTACGTGTGTCTGTGCGTGGCAACATGTTGCCTAAGAGCGCATAGCAGCAGGCTTGGCAACATTTGCTGCTGCTGCTGCTGCTGCGTTGGCTATGCTAACTGGAGGATCCCGCTCTCGGAGAGCGGCAATGCAACGTTTTGTGTGTGTGTTTTTTCTTTGCGCGACGTTTTCACTCTGCCATTGTCTCTCTGTGTGTGTGTGTGAGTGAACTTGCGCCAACTTTTGCAGTTTGCAAAAAAAAAAGAAGAAAACAGCTAAAACTGTAGTTCAGTGTATGCGTGTCTCTGCCTCTGCGTGTGTGTTTGATTTGGTTTGCTTTGGTTTGGAGCGCAGTGGACGTTGCCGTCGACGCCGCAGCCAGCGTCGCCAGAGCTCAGAGCTGTTCAGTTAGTTCATTCGGTTGTTTCGTTTGCTCCTCGTCGCTTGTGTGTGAGTGAAGCGCTAAGAAAATCCACAGAAATAAATTTCACAATTTTCTATTTCGAAAAAAAAAACAAAAAATTTATAAAAAATTAACGCTGCGTGGCAAAAAATCTAAAAAAATATATATATAATTAATAGTGCAAAAATTAACTAAAAAAAATTTAAACAAAAAAAATTAATTTTTTTTGAGCTACTTTCTTTGTGGAGATCGCTGTGTGTGCGGCTGAGCGAGTTGTATAGGGGTAGCTGTGCTAGGGGAGGGGGGTGGGGGGCCGACGACTGTTGCGCTTGCCTTCCCACTCCCCCCCTCTCTCTCTCTCCCGCTCACTTTCGTTTTTATTAGTGCAAATTTTTGGCATAGAACTCAAACCATTTTTTTTGGTATTTTTTTGGCGGCTTTTATCGATATATAGTTACGATATATGTGCGATCTATCAATATATATATATATATATATATATATATATATACGATCTGTCTATATACTATATAGCAAACGCCGTTAGGCTGAGCGTGTCTCTCTCTCTCTCTCTCTCACGCTCTACGCAATTTCTTTCAATTCTCTCTTCAGCTTGCTTCGCCTACGCCCCTCCCCCCCCCCCCCCCCCCACTTCTACGCCCTGCTCCACTGCCTTTGCTCACTCTGCTGAGTTTGCCGCGATCATTATATATAATACATATACATATGTATGTATATATTCAGACTTGGCTTTGTTTATGGCATGCAAATATCGATAACAAGCCCAAATCGATAACATATATATATATATATATATATAAAAATAAATTAAGAAATATTTAAACAAAAATAAAAAATATTTAAAAAAAAATTGAAAAATATAAAAAACATTTTAAAAATTAAAAAAAAAATTAAGAAATATTTTAAAAATTAAAAAATATAAAAATTAAAAAATTTAATATAAAATTTAGAAAAAAATTAAAGCAGCTGAAATTATTAGAAATATTAACTAACTAAATAACTAACTATTCAAATTTGTTTAAAATCATAAAAATTTTTAATATAAAAAACTTTGCATAGATCTTTTTCTCTTAATCTGCCTATTTCCACTGCTTTTAAATTTTTAAAATTTTAATATATATTTTTTTAAATTTTCTCATTTATTTTCTAAATTTTGTGGTATTTTTTGCGTATTTATTTAGCTATTTTATAATGCAAATAATTAAAATGAATAATTATTTTGAGTTGCGCCTGCGACTCATTTCGCTTTGATTGGTTCGCACTCACACACACACACATACACACACACACAGAGAGACTGAGAGGCATGCACAGTGAGACACACACGCACATGGAGAGCGTCGCTGTCGCAGTCGCAGCCGCTGTCTGGCTGTCTGCCTGCCAGCCTGTCTATACACACACACACACACACACACACACACACACACATGCATACACATGCAAGTGTGTGTGATTCGCGTGTGTCACGCTCTTTGGGAATATCTGCGCCTGTGTTTGTGTGGGTGGGCAATATTTAGTTGTTGTTTTTGGGTGGCTGCTGCCTGCAGCGACGCGACGTCAGCATTTGCCGATTGCAGCGCGGTGCGTCGCTGCCTAGCTAGCATTGAGCTGCGCTCAAGTTTTGAGCGCTCTGCCAGCGCTTAGAATCGTCGCTGCCGCCGTTGCTGCTGCGGCTGCTTCTTGCTCGTTTCTTTTGCGCTGTTCTTTTTTTTGCATTCTGCGCGTCGCTGCGTCTCTTCGTAACTGTGTGTGTGTGTTTGTGTGTGTGTGAGCCTGTCGCGCTGCCGCTGTTGACGTCGTCGCCTGCCGCGTGCTCCGTTGACGTTCAACGTAACGTATCGTAAACGTATTGAATCATAACAGATCCGCACGTTGTCGCGCACGTACGCAGCTCGCGGAAGAAGCAGCAACAACCAACAACCGACAACAAAACAACCAACAGCTAAATAACAAGCACAAATCATTCGAAATTCACCAAAAATTATAAATAAAATCTCACAAAAAAAAAAAAAAATCAAGTAAAAAAATTTTTTTGTCTAAAAAAAAGTAAAAATTCTCAGAATATAAAAACTTTGCAATTAAGCATAAAATTAATTTTGAAAAATATTAAAACGCGTCGCGCGCTCACTAAAAATTACCAAGAAAAAATAACTGTATTTATTAATTATTTTTTTTACTGTGTTTAATTCACATTTTTTTTCCTTGTTGTGCAGTGAAATAATTTTTACAAATTATGCAAAATACCAAAAATATATATATATTTAAAAATATCAAAAATAAAATTTAGTAAAATATATAAAGGAAGAGAAATTAGTGAAAACATTTCAAAAAGTTTTAAAAAAAAAAATTACGAATTTATTTAATTTTTTTTGGATTTGTGTTTTTTTGTTGTGTGAGATCAAACAGGAAGCGGCCTTCAAAAGTGAGAGACAGAGAAGGAGAAAGAGAAAGAGAGAGTGTGAGAGAGAGAGAGAGAGCGTGAGAGAGATAGAGAGAGAGAGAGTGGGAGAGATCTCTGTGCCTTGCCGTCGGCCTTTTGGCAAAGAAAAACTAATTTTTGTTGTTGTTGCTCAAGCTTTTCAAGTGTTGCAAACAGTGTTGTGAATGTGCATACATAAAATTTTGATCTGAAAAGCAAACAAAATTGATATAAAACACTAAAACACTAAACTTGAGCTTGGTTAATAGCAAGAGCTCAATTTGTATGAGGATTACGAACGCTGAGAATTTCTCAGCTGAGCGAAAACTGAGAAATGTTGAGCGAGAAAATAGAGAAAATTGAAAATAGCCAAATTTGATTGAAAACCAAATTTAATAAATTATTTTTTGTGCAATCTATAACTATAATAAAAATATAAATAATAAAAAAAATATAAATTTAATAATAATACAAATATTAAAAGAGAAATATTTTTCATTAAACTTAACTAAAGATTAAAGTGTTTTTATTTTGTATTATATAAAAAAATATACAAAGATTTTCCATGCAACTAAGAAGTTTTTCCAAGTTTTTCATATATTACAAAAATTAAAATAAAAAAAAAATAAAATTTCTAAAATAAGTTCATTGATTTTTTTAATAAATAAATAAAAAGTTCTTCATTTAATGCAATTTACATGATTTGGTTTTTATATATCTAAATAATAATATATAAATTGCATTGACTGAAGAATTTATTAAAAATTCAATGAATATATTTTAGCAATTTTATTTTTTTTTATATTTAAATATGAATTTTTAGAGCATTTTAATATTATAAATAAAGTAAAACTAAAAGTTTCTCAGCTCGAACAGTTTAAAAAATCTTAATTTAAAATATAAAAAATAATAAAATATATATTTATTATCATTTTTGACTTAATTAAATAAAGAATTAAAAAAATACATTTATATTATTAATATTAAAGTTAAATTAATATTAAAAAGTATTTTCGAAAGCTAAAATTCATTTGTAGAAAAACTGAGCATATGCTGAGAAAAAATTTCAAAATTATTTAAATTAAAATTTTATATAAATTAAAATTTTTATAGAAATTAAAATAAAAATTTTTATAGAAATTAAAACTAAAATTTTATAGAAATTAAAATTAAAATTTTATATAAATTAAATTTCAAATTTTATATAAATTAAAATTAAAATTTTTATAGAAATTAAAGTAAAAATAATAAATTAAAATTTAAATTGTTATATAAATATAAATATTATATAAAATAGAGTAAAAATAATAAATTAAAATTAAAATTTTATAAAAAATTATTTTTTAAACAAAAATTTGTTTAAAGTTATATAAAATTTATTTTGTTAGAAAAATGCATAAAAAACACAAATACATTTTCTTAAAGAAAAAAAATCAAACAACAAAGAAATTAGGGTGATATATGCATAAAGAGGCACATATAGATCTCACTATACACATGTATATATATATATATATATATATATATATATATGACTGATATATACGGCACTTGGAGCACTTATTTGTTAAAGTTAATTAGCGAATGCTTTCCATTTTGGCCACACAGCTGAGAGCTGTGCCTTCGCCGTAGTCGTTACGATTTCCCGTTGCGTTCGCTACATACATACATATGTAGATATATGCATTACGCATACGCCGCATTGACCGCAGCGCGCTTAACGTGCTGAATGGGGCCTGGTGTCCATTTGAGTCAGTTGGTTGCAGCTGATTTGCGTGCGAGGCTCGCCATTGAGTGAAAGAGAGCGAAAGAGAGCGCGCTGCAGCTGCAGTCGCAGTCGCAGTCGCAGTCGCTGTCGCTGCCGCTGCGTTTTTGCTCTTTACAAAGCGCGTGCGGCGCTCTTAAGGCACACACACACACACAGACACAGACACACACACACACACGCATGCCTGCAAGGCGACGTCGTCGTCGTTGCCTTCGTCGTGCTGCGACCGAAGCGCATTCGCACTCGCACTCGCACTCGCGCTCGCCACGTTAGCTGCGCTGTCGCCGTCGACGCCGACGTCGCTGCTGTCGTCGCCTTCGTTACGTTTTGCACGTTCTTTGCGCTTTGGACTTTCGCAGAGATTTCACACGCGATGCGATTGCAGTTCTTGCAGACACCTTCATACGTTCGTTCGCTCGTTCGTTCGTTTCACTTGCAACGCGGCGGCAACAACAGCAGCAGCAGCAGCGACACTTAAGCAACATTTGCAACAACAACAACAATAACATTTTGTTTGTTCATTTGAAATATAAATTTTTGGAAATTATTTTTCAAATAATTTTTGGAAGTTTTTATATTTTCTTCTTTTTGTTTGTTTGTTGTTTGTTGCTTTTGTTGTTGCGCGCGCAATTCGCTAGTGTGTGTGAATGTGTGTGTGCGTGTGTGTGTGTGTGACTGAGTGTGTGTCCTTAAGCTCTGGCTTAGCTTTGATTTCTCCATATTTTTTTCGAGTGTTGCTTTTTTTTACTGTTTGTTTGTTTGTTGTGTCGCGTGCTTTTAGCGTCGGCAAATGCAAATGCAAATGCAACAATGCAACATTTTGCGGCGACAATCAAATTCCGTTCGATCTCTCTTTCTCATTCTCTCCATCTATTTCACAGGCATAAACTCAAAACACAATAATAACAACAACAACAACAACAACAACAAAATGTTTTAAAACAAAATTCATAACAAACACAAGCGTTTTTAAACATGTAAAACAAATCTAACAAAAAAAAAGCAAAGAAAATCTACATACAACAAAAATTTTACACAAAATATTTAAAAGAAAAAGGAAACAACAACTCTGCAATGCAACAACAACAGCTACAACAACAGCTACAACAACAACAACAACAACAGCAGCAGCAAACAAAACAACCAAAACAGCAACAACAACATCATTTGCTGCAACATCAACAAACAAATGCAATTCAACGCCTGCGTGTGTGTGTGTGAAAAGTCAAGCAACAATTGCAACATCTGCAACATCTGCAACATTTGCAACAACTGCAACATTTCGGGCCCAACTTGCGACAATTTTCATGTCTAATTTGGATTTTCCATATACTTTTTTTTTTTGGTTTTTTTTTTTCAACTTGCAACATATGCCACGCCTACCGCCCACAACTAACAACTAAAATGCTATAAAAGCCGCGCCTCCCCCCTCAAAAATAACAAAAATTGCAACAATTTGGTTAACAAATTTTTGTTTCTAAAAAAGTCAAATTCAAAATTTGAATTTTTCGTAAATCTTAAAAAAAAAAAAACTAAAAAAAAAACAAAACAATTCAAATGAACAAAAATTTTGTTTTGGTTTTTGCAAGCAACAAAAATTTCACTTTCGAACTAATTTGAAAAGAAGAAAAAACAAAAAACGAAATTTCTAAACAAACAAATGCGAAAAAAGCAGGCGACAAGTGAAACAACAACAGCAGCAACAACAACAACAAAAGTAACAGCTACAACAACAGCAACAAAAACAACAAAGTATTAAACTGCAGTGTTTGGCGTTTATGGTAAGTCGGAATTTCTAAAAAGTAAAATACTAAAATATAAATATTTAAATTAAAAAAAAAATTTTTAAATTTAAATTAGTATTTGAGCTGTCAAATTAAAAAATAAAATACTAAAATATAAATATTAAAATTAAAAAAACATTTTTTTTAAATTTTTTAAAAACAGAAAAAAATTGAAATTAGTACTTGAGCTGTCAAAATAAAAAATAAAATACTAAAATATAAATATTTAAATTTAAAATTTTTTTTTTTAAAATTGAAATTAGTATTTGAGCTGTCAAATTAAAAAAATAAAATACTTAAATTTAAAAAAAAATATAAAAAAAATTGAAATTAGTATTTGAGCTTTCAAATTAAAGAAAAATATAAAATATTAATATTTATGCAGTTTTGTTAATAATATAAATAGAAATATATATAAAAGATAAAAGTTGAAAAAGGGCTAACAAAATGTTGCCCGAATCAAGTCAACTCTGCTCTTGTTGCTGTGCTGTGAAGAGACATATATATTTATGTATATATGTACATTGATAAAGTTTATAATTTTAGCATTTTATTACAAAAATATATATTTTGTACATATATACTAATATATACAGATATATGCATATGTGCATATGTATGCACACTCAAGATGAAAATAATAATAATAATAGTACGAAAAAAAAAAAACAAAGATAAACTTTTTTTTTTAACATACATTACATGCTTAGATGGCGTTCTTTAAGTAATCATCTAGTTTTTTCCAAAAATACAAAAAAATTAATTAGTTATGACAAAATAAGCAAAGTTATTTTGGTGTATTTTGAATAAGAACAGTCTAAAATTGTTTTTATTCGCTCGGGCATGTCAAAACTCTTTGTACTATTGACTTGGTTTTAGTTTACAATCAAAGTTTAAGGATTTCTCATGAGAAAACATACATCAAGTTGCCAATTTGTCAATTTGTTTAGTTAGGAAAAAAATAATTATAAGAAAGACAAAAAAATCGATGTTTTTTTTGTCTTTCGGTCAGTTGAATAGGAACAGTTGGTAATACTGTTTAACGAGTTGAGTTTTAATTTGTTTAGCGTAAGTTTATAATATATATAACATTTTCATAGTGGGTGGAGCCCACCTCGTACATTCGATTGGGCATAGAGTCGTATAGGCTCTTTAGGTTTTTAGAGAGAAATTTTCGACTACGGCTCATTTGATTCACATAGTCTACCTGATCCATAGACTTTCCTGGAATCTATATACATATATATTCTATTACTCTCATTTCTAAAACAAATTCTTCAAATATACATATTTTTTTTGTAAACTTTTCTCAGTGTTTTTCGTTTTTCGCTGCTTCGCAAACGTAAGCAAAATATTTTCTTGAAAACTATTGCAAAAAACTGCAAAGTTCTGGTTCACTTCCCATTTTGTTTAATTGAAGTATTGACAATATTGATAACATGTAGCCGGATGTGCTGACTGCTATCAGACAAAAAAAAAAATACTTCATTAGCAAAAAAAAAAAAAAATAAGAAAACAGAAAAACAAAGAAAATACGAAAAGAGCTAAATAGCCAAGCAGAATTAGGAACTACCGATTGACTGATTGACTGCCTGACTGACTGACCGATTGACTAAGTGCGCCTTCCGGCGTCTTTTCGACGAGCTAGCAAAAAAATAATACCCAAAGGTGAAGAAAAACGAAATGAATTCATAAATTGTAGTAAAATTATATGGAAATTGCAATTCCGGCGCCAGCGAAAGCAAAAAGTAAATTCGAATCAAGAATATTTCTCAGACATTTGCAAGAATGTCCATTTATAGTTCGAGATTTGTTGGGCTTTTGACTTTCAGTTTGGTGTGTGATTAGCTTTACTTGATTATATGTAATACTGTTTCAATTCCACGCATTCCTATCAAGCCTTATCTTCATGCAGCCTTATCTTGCCAGCTCCTCTAGCTGTGTGTGTATTTTTTTTAGCTTTCGCTGATTCGCAGTTTCTCAGCTAATGATTGTGTATTTTGCATTCGCATTCGCATTCGCATTCGAATTCGAATTCGAATTCGAACTGAGCACACACAAAACTTTTCACACCAAATGCCGCTTGCAATTTTGTTGCAAGTTTATTGAAAAATCGCATTGCAATTATAAATATTTATAAACGCCCACGCACGCAGTCGCAGTCGCAGTCGCTGTTGGAGTCTCGGTTTGTGGGACTGAAAGTGGAACTGGAATCGAGTCGGTTTATCTGCTCAGCTGCGTCTTCCCTTTGGCACCAAAGTCCTCAGTCTTCAGTTTTCAGTTTGGTTGGCTTGTGGCGCATGCGCAACGCTCGAGCCGGATTATTATTGTTTTTAGTGTGTTTTTTTTTTCGGCTTCGAGTGCAGCGCAGAAGAGTTGAAAACTTCATTGAATATTCGCATAATTGTGAATGGTTTTGAAATAATTTCTTGCTAATGAGCAAATGCAGTTGGAGTGCAAATGCTGCGCTCGTATTGAGAAGGGCGCAACTTTGTATTAAGCTAAATGCCCGGGCACCCAACTGCCTGATTAGCTAAACACACACAGGTACACAGCTAGAGAGGTACAGAGGTACAGCCATACACTGGTATTCATACATATAGGTCTATGTCTTTGACACGCAATTCAAGCTGTGCCAGGCCAGAGCACTTATGTGCCTAATGAGTACACGTCTTTAATGCCCCGGCTACAGCTACAGCTCTAGTTCCAGTTCCAGCCGTAGGTCTTCCTTTAACTCTAGCTTAATATTAATCGTTCTCATTAATCAACTGCTTCATGAATAAACATCAATTTGTTGATTAGCCGCATTTGAATTGCCAGTAAAACGTTGACGATTGACGCACGATGCAATGCCCAGAGGCTGCGCGCTGCACTTGGTTTATAATTTGCACAGGCAGCCAGTAAAACGTTTATGAATTAAAAGAGAGATAGATGACAGACAGGTGAGAGTGAGATATAAGAGAGAGAGAGAGAGAGAGAGAGAGAAGGAGAGAGAGAGGGAGAGAGAGAGAGGGAGAGAGAGGGAGAGAGAGAAAGAGAGAGAGAGAGTGTCAGACAGAGAGAGAGAGAGAGAGAGAGAGAGAGAGAGAGAGACTTCTACTCTGATTATAATATTTACTTTACACATGTCTATGGTAGCTATGGCAAGCTCTGAGAGCTAAAAACTGAAGCTTAATAGAAGTATATTAATTAGCAGCCAGTAAAACGTTTACGAAACGGAGTACAGAAGTATTCAACTAGCATTAAGCTTTAAGCTACTGTCACTTATGCTACGACTGCCTCTGCTGCCAGTAAAACGTTTACGAAATGATGCAAATGGCAAGTTATGAGAGCTTTAAGCTCCTTACTTAGCTGAGCCGAGCAATCTAAGCAGATGTTAACTGCATAGCGTGCACTAGAAGCCAGTAAAACGTTTAGGAAGTTGAACCCTTAGGGATACAGAGCCTATTTGAGTCGAGTTGTTGCTGCTTTGGCTGCCTGTAAAACGTTGATGCACTCGAAATCAAAACTATTTGCTCGCTTGTCATTCAGTTAAATGGATGGCAGGCATAGCTATTTAGGCAGTTTGGAGATATGCGGGTTGGATATAGATATAGATATAGATATATGTATATAAATATATAGATATATGTATGTGTGTGTAAAGAAATATACTTTGATTGCATTTGGCATTTGGCACGTATGCGGGCGAATGTTCGCTGCGAGCTCTGGCCAAATCAATATAATCCAGACAGTCAAATAAAACTACATAGACATATTACGCATACGCCGCATGGAGCAAAGGATATAAAATAACACACACACACACACACACACACACACAAGCACACACATACACACGCACAACATGCAGAGGCGAATTAAACAATTTTTAGATTCAGTGTTGGCCATTTGCCTTCCTTTTTCTGTCTGGCATCGGCAAAAAACGCACACACATACGCATACTTTATCGGACGCTACATATAAATACCTATATATATATATATATATTTCTATATATATATATATATATATATATACGTATTTATTTATATATACTCTTAGGCTAGCGTCTATATTTGCATTTGACAAAATAAGTGCAAGCGGCGACTGCGCCAGGATCACGTCAAACTCAAACTCGAACTCGAACTCGAGCTCCCAAAAAAAAGGAGCGAAGCAAACGAAACGCAAAACAGAGTCAGCGTAGGGCATCAAGAGAACCTGGGCATGTGGCATGTGGCATGTGGCAGCCGCTGCGTGGGGCAGGCAGTCAACGTAATTTGGCGGCGTTTCTCTCTCTCTCTCTTTTTGTTTTTCTTTTTTTTTTGTGAATTTTGTTTTATTTTATTTTATTTGCTCTTCTTCGACTCATTTTCGCAACTCTCGCACTTCAATTAATCAGACGCTGTCGTTAGGGGTAGTCCCGCCGCCGCTGGACTTTCTTTTTGGCTTTTGCTTTTTGGCTTGTTTGTGTGTGAGCTACGCTGCGCTGCGCCCGCAGCTTGCCAAAAAGGGTTATATATATATATATGTATATATATATATATATATTATTTTTTTGCATTTTATTTTAAGTTTTTTTTTTCGGCTTCCTCTATGTTTCCTTTTATTTGCACATTGATGCTATTCCCCTACTGTGTTGCTTGACAATTTGTTGAACTGTTAAGCGCTTAGTTTCAGCTGTGCGTAACTGTACGCATTACAGCAAATGGCATACAGATTAGGGTTTATTCTGGGTATATTGACATATTGTATATATAACACTAAAATTCTATTTGGTAATATTTTAGGTATATTTTAGTATAGATTAGAGGGAATATGTTCAGAGCTTAGCTACTCTAGTAATTTTGGCAAAAAACTGAGCTGAGCTCAACATATGCTTAACTAACCTCAAGTAACTCAGGAAGTGTGGCAATTATAAAGCTCAAATTTGGCATGTGAAAGCTTAAGTCAACATTAATTCGATTTTTTAATAAATATAAATGCTAGGCAGTATTTTTTTGGTATTAAAATATAGATATAAATAGCTATTTATAAAGAAATACTATATGATCTTTTGATGCTGAAGCCGAACTCTTAGAAAATGACAATTCTAAGAGGCAGTAATAGGCGTGGCATAGCTGAGGTCATTCCAATAGTAGTAATAACGCTGATTTAGGGCCAAGAGCTGAGTCGTTGTAGTGTAGTTTTCACTGTACTACGCTAGAACTCGTTGAGCTTGAGAGCTTTAAGAGTTGGGACTCGACTTATGGGATATCGATAGCTCAGCTATTACTCCCATAGCTCTTAACAAAGCTGATCTATATATATCATCATTCAATATAACATCGAAATCAAGCCTAGACTTATATGATAATTACAGACTAGGTATCATTGCTATAATTCATAGCTCAAATACCGATATATAGCAAAATAATCGATAACTTTGATCGATATGCATTGCAATTGCAAGCGAGCTGCGAGTTACTAGAACTGAAGAAATTTTGGCATATGGCTATATATACTCTAGAGTATGCGCAGAGTGCTCAGCACTGGGCTGCCTATTCCCAGACGTTGGTCTGCTTAGAGCATCTGCTAGTCGAGCAGAAAATTTGAGTTAGTGCCAAGCTACAGCTCTAACTGTCAGGCAAATACAAATGCGGCACGTGCGCTGCCAACTGCTTCATTCGCAGTTCATAATTCAGGATTTTCAGTTGCTGAGGCGCCCACGCCTTGAAGAGATGATATATATAGAGAGAGAGAGAGAGAGAGAAAGAGAGGGGCCGAGGGGGCGAGGGAGAGTGATATACGAGAGCAGCTGATCATGATCATGATCCTCCTGCTCAGTGAACAGCAGCAGCGCAGCGTCGGCTGCATTGAGGCTAGTGTCAAGTTTATGAGTTGCAGTTGCAAATGCAGATGCAGTTGCTACCGGTTTTACGTCGCACAGATAGAGAGAGAGAGAGAGAGAGAGAAGGAGACAGAGAGAGAGAGAGAGAGAGAGAGAGACAGAGAGAGAGGGAACGAGAGACAGATCAATTATGATATAATTATCTGCACTATTGACAGCGACCCACCAAGCGCCTTTAGCTGCCAAGACAGAGAAAGAGACCGAAAGAGACAGAGAGAGAGGGAGAGAGTGGGAGAGGGAGCAGTAGTAGGTAGGCAAGTGAAATGCGCATGCGCACAAGTGTTGCTTGTCATTATGTTAATTGCATTTAAGCGCCAAGCGCATTGCGCAAGACTGCGTCAGCGACTGCGACTGGGGCTGAGGTTGAAGCTGAGGCTGAGGCTGAGACCGAGGCATGCAGCGTGTGGCAGAGACGCAGAGACTTTTATTATATTAACTTGCTGCTGCATATAATTGATGATGATTAAATCAATGCTACCGCAATGCGCCGCACTGGCCGGGTTGGGGCGTGTGTGTGGCACATGTGGAGGCAGCATTGAAATTGAAGCGTGCTGCAATTCTTGTGGATGCTGCAAATGTTGCTCCCTTTTCACTGCTGCTTCTCTCCCTCTCCCTCTCTCCCTCTCCCCCTCTCTCCCTCTCTCCCTCTCTCTCTCAAAACGGTCTTCCTTTTGCGCATTCCGCTTTGCCCCATCTGCTCGCCCCATTCGCAGTTTCAGGTTTCAAGCTGCCCTTCGCTTGTGCGCGCGCTGGTTGCACATCTGCTCCCGGTTTAATCTTTGATTATGCAACTCGGCAGTGGCAGTGGCACTGACACTGGCTATAGCAGTGGCAGTGGCAGTGGCAGTAGCCTGCACCTTGCTCGCTCTCTCGCCCAACCATCAATTTCAGCTTTTATTCCGCATTTAATTAAAACTGAAATCGAACTGAACACGAAATTATGTGAGCTACCACAGTACACAGAACTTCATATCATTTACCTACCATAATTAAAACATCTAATCTGGGCCGGCTTTATAATTGATAAAATATCATTTCTCCATTTTTGATCTAATTTCAAGTTAAAAATTTGCTGGGACCTAAAGCTTTGAAGTTTTCGAGAGATTAAATTGGTTTCTATTCAAATTTTTTGATGGAATTTTAAGTATAGTGTAGAAGTACAGGAGTAATATAAAAACATATTTAGCCCAATATCTCGAGAACTTTTTTAAATAGATTCTTGAATATTTGTAGACAGCTTTCTTGTTATCTTCTACTTAGTATTAAAACAATTTTAATTGAAAAATATCTCAGGAAATTAAAAAAAAAAAAGAATTTTACAAGTATCTTTATAGTCTATTCTTTATAGTCGTCTATTTGTATTCTATTATATACAGATTTCTTCTTTGTCTTCTCGAATCTCGAATACTCTATCAACCTACCTATCTATATATCTATATATATGTTTATCTATCTATCTATCTATCTATATATCTATCTATAGAAAGCTAGCATCTCAGGATCTTTATAATACTCAATATGAAATCTCGGTATATAGCTTTCTCATGATCTTTTCCTCACTATTTAAACTTTCTTATAGCTGAGTATCTCAGCAAATTTGAAAGAAGACTCTCACAGTCCTTGTCATCTATTATAATAAAGTTTTAAATTCAAATTTTGTATGCTTTACAATTATTCCAGCAAGTATTCAAGCTATTTTCTTCTCCTCTTCTCTCTCAGTTAAAGTATAGCCAATTTCAGCCCTTTATCTCAGGATCTTTAAAGTCAATTGTCTAAAAATTTCGTAGACAGCTGTTTCAACATCTTAAAAAGTATTCCCGATAGCTAACGCAATTCGAAAGTACCGAACCCAAGTAACTCGCAATCCAAACACGTCAGCTCTCTCTCTCTCTCTCTCTCTCTCTCTTTTATGCCTATAAATAGCACAGCTCAGAGCCCTTAAGATTTGACTGAGCTAAAAGCAAAGTTTTAAATGCAACTGCGATTTGTGCATGAGTCGTGGGATCTGAAACAGCAGTGTTTGGGTTGATTCAGGCGGGTGAATAATATCAAAAGTCTATTCTTGGGCAAGCTGAGCGAAGTTTGTCAGAGTAAAATGAACTAAAACTGGTTCGATTCTATTTGCATGGCATTAATTTGGGGCTCTTTTGGCCGATGCAGGTGGCAATGGGAATTTGTCGAAAATATAAATTGCAATTTCACTTTTAATTTGAACAGAAAGAGAGAGAGGTAGAGAGAGAGAGAGAGAGAGAGAGAGGGAGTGTGAGAGGGTTCCTTGTCGCGTCCTGCGTTCCATCATTATCATTGTCTTGCTGTTGTTGTTTTTTGTCTGACTACGCTTTACGCTCTAAATACGCCAAAGATAATCAACGAAAACAAACAGCGGCTACGATGGCGACAGGGTCAGGTGTATAAAATGAATTTTTGCCAGCGAAATACAGAAAAATTGCGAGAGGGCGCAAAACAAGCCCAGGCCCAGGCCCAGGCCCAGGCCCAGACCCTGGCCAAGAGATGCACAAACATTTATATATATATATACTTGATATATATGTATTTGTGTGTGTGTGTAGGCAATGGCTCGTTGCCTTTGAGCGCGTCTGGGGTTGCTGCTTAGGGCTTTTATAGGGGCTTTATAGGGTAAACCTCTGGGCACCGCGCGCGCAGCAACGAGGGTTGCGCACACGCGGCCGCCAGTTAAAAACTTGCAACGATCGTCAGCTATATACAGATATATATATAGACGTATGTATATGTATGTGTGTGTGTGTGTGTGTGTGTGCGTGTAGCTTGCAATTTGGCCAAAATATGAAATAATATCAGAGTACTATCTGACTGAGGCAGGCCAGTGAGACAGGCCAGACAGAGAGACAGTCAGACAGATAGACAGAGTTGTAGATACCGTGTGCCTAGACAGTCGGAGACACGCACAGGCACACGACGCTGGGCGTTGAGGCAGCCAAGCGGGCAGGCGAGCGAGCAGCCAACATGTTGCAATGCTGCTGCTGTTGTAAGCGTGGCAACAATGGCCAGCAGCGAGGATGAGTAGGAGTTGCTCGTGGGCCAAGTGACTGGAGCAGGGGCAGCGGACAGGGGCATCTAAGTAGTAGTGGGGGATAATGGCTAACAATAATGCAAAATGACAATGGCAACGACAACGGGCAGAGTGACAAATATGTCAGGCTATAACAATGACAGCAGCAGCAGCAACAACAACAACAACAGCAGCAACAGTTGCGCGAAGATCGTCAGGTGCGCAAACAAATAGCAAAGAAATATTTAAGCGACTTTAACTATTAAAAAGAATTCATTTGAATAAAGGCTTTAGAAAAGGTTTTTTCTTTTCTTTTTTATTGCTAGCAAAATAGAAGAGAAATGGAAACAGTTAAGTCTACAAAAAATATGGTTCGAAAATAGAATAAATGCAAATAATTTAAGACTTAATAATAAAAGACTTAATAATATAAGACTTAATAATATAATAAACTGCATATAATTTATATATTAATTGAAAAATATTATATATCAGTAAATATATTTTATATATGTATATATATTTTTTTTATATTTAATTACATATATATTTGCACTAATAAACATATGTAAATAAATATATTATTTTTTAAAATACTCTAATTATTAAAAAATATATAATTATAATAAAGTAAGTTTTTAAAATATATTTAAAATATAATTAATACAAAAAAAAAAAAAATATATATATATATATATATATATATATAAATATATATACAAAATAATTTTTTTGTAATTTTAAAAAAAATTTATTTAACTTTTATAAATTAAAAAAATTATTTAAAAATTTATTTTAAAATTTTTTAAAGTTAAAATCAAAATTAAAAAAAATAGAAAAAAAAATTATTTTATGCTGTTAATTTTGTATATTATATCTTTACAAAAAAATCAGTATTTAATTTTGAAAAAAGGTGTATTGTTGTATTATATTATATTTATTTTGAGTTTTTACTTGCATTTAATAAATTAAATTATTTACATATTTTTCAAATATATGTTGGTACATTTAAAAATTAAAATATCTATAATTATGAGTAGATTTATATTATAGAGTAGATTTATATAGACATTATACTAAAATTTTGTTTTTATTTCTTTTATTTTTGTTTTTAACATGAAATAATACATTTTCTTAATTTATAGATTAATGTTTAATTAATCTGTTTCAAATTTCAAATTTAAGGCTAGTTTGTTTTATATGCCTATATATATAGGATATCTGCTTTATATTAAAGTCTATTCGACAGTTGACAGTTTCGCTCTCATTATTCGCGCTTAAGCTCAAAGCAAAAGTCTTTCGCATAAACTCAAACAGACAAAAAACAAGCACAAAAACGACTAAAGCTCTTTTATCGCCGCAGATTTTTGATTGCTTTTTGGCTTTTTTCAATTTTGTTTCTAGCTATTTTCGGGCTAGTTTGGCAGCTGATTTTTTACGGCTGCTCTTTAAAGCTCATGCGGCTAAGTCCGTAAACCCCACAGTGAGTGCCCCAGCCCATTCCCCCGCCACCTGCCACGCCCACTCAGTTGCGTGTGTGTGTATGCAGCTCGTTGCAACGCTTCACAGCTTGGAGAAGTGAAACTCAGCAAATGAGGGTAAAAGCAAGAAACAAGCCAAAAAAAAAAAAAAACGAGAAGAGAAATGGGAAAAAAAATAAATAATGTCGTGCCCCTTGCTAGAACGAAACGCTAATGCAAATACAACCCTGCGGCATTGGCAAAAGCTTATTGCCAAAAACAGTCGAAAAACAGTGAAAGAAACGGCAGTAGAAGAAGAAGAAGAAGCAGAAGGAGAAGGAGAATGTGGCGCGGGACTCAAGTGGCAGGCAGGCAAACAGAGTGCAGCAAGGGGGAGAGGCAAGGACAGCAGCAGGGACAGGGGCAGGGGCAGGGGCAAGGCGACGAATTATATTGTATAAAATAAAATAAAACGAAGATGCCGACAGCCAAAAAAAAAGAAAGAAATAAAAAGAAGAAGAAGCAGAAGAAAAAACAAAGAAAGCGGCAAATGCAACGCTGATGAGTGGCTTTAAAATTCCACGCGGGAAACGCCGGCGCGCAGCATATTTTAACCACCAGCAGCAGTAGCAGTGCCACCGCCCGCGGGACGGCGGTGGGAGGGGGGGGGGTGGGTCTGTGGGGTGCAGCATGAGAATATCAACACCATTCGACCCGTTGAAACTTTTGTTTTGTCCCAATTTTTCGTGTGCAAAAGTTCGTTTATTTTTCGCTTCCTTTTTTTTCGCATACTTCGCTTCGCTTCTCATGTATTTTTTTTGTTTTTTTTTTTTTTTTTGGCAATGCATTGCTGCAGCGCTGCCCGACCGGGCGACCGACCGACCGAGCGAGCGAGCGAGCGAGCGACCTGCCTGGCTGTCTGTCCGGGCCCCTACCGCCCGCCCTTTGGCTTTGCCGTTTTGTTCGCAGGAACCCTCGTCGCAATTTTTGCGGTAACTTGGTTAAGCTGCCTCCTGCCACACGGCATATGTAGAGAACTTTACACACACATATATATATATATATATATATATATATATATATATATATATATATATATATGTACATAAATTCGTGTACTCCATGCATTTTTATTAGGTTTCCCCCAGCTACACTCACACTCACTCTCACACACACTCCCTCCCCTAGAGCATGTATCAATGGTAGGGTTAGGTTCAAGGCGGGCGGCCGTCGCGCCGACCGGAGGGGAGGGTGGGGGGGGGGGGCTCTATTTCGGTGCCTATATCTGCAAAAACAAATGCAAGTTTTTGGCATTCTTGAGCTTAGCACGCCAAGTGGAACCAAAACATTTGCAAAGTCCCAAGAAAAGCAAAACTGGACACAAAATTCAAAAAGAGGAAGAAGAAGAGGAAGCATCGAGCTGACATGAAACGAACTTGCAATGCTCTACGACAGAAGGGAAAAGATTGACTGAAACTCTATATGAATTTCATTTTAGATGAAGCTATATTCACTCTTATACTTATACTTATACTTATACTTATACTTATACTTATACTTATACTTATACTTATACTTATACTTATACTTATACTTATACTTATACTTATACTTATACTTATACTTATACTTATACTTATACTTATACTTATACTTATACTTATACTTATACTTATACTTATACTTATACTTATACTTATACTTATACTTATACTTATACTTATATATACTTATACTTATACTTATATATACTTATACTTATACTTATACTTATACTTATATATACTTATACTTATACTTATACTTATACTTATACTTATACTTATACTTATACTTATACTTATACTTATACTTATACTTATACTTATACTTATACTTATACTTATACTTATACTTATACTTATACTTATACTTATACTTATACTTATACTTATACTTATACTTATACTTATACTTATACTTATACTTATACTTATACTTATACTTATACTTATACTTATACTTATACTTATACTTATACTTATACTTATACTTATACTTATACTTATACTTATACTTATACTTATACTTATACTTATACTTATACTTATACTTATACTTATACTTATACTTATACTTATACTTATACTTATACTTATACTTATACTTATACTTATACTTATACTTATACTTATACTTATACTTATACTTATACTTATACTTATACTTATACTATACTTATACTTATACTTATACTTATACTTATACTTATACTTATACTTATATACTTATACTTATACTTATACTTATATATTTATACTTATATATGTATACTTATACTTATACTTATACTTATACTTATACTTATACTTATACTTATACTTATACTTATACTTATACTTATACTTATACTTATACTTATATTTATACTTATACTTATACATATACTTATACTTATACTTATATATATATTACTTATACTTATACTTATACTTATTACTTATATTTATACTTATACTTATATTTATATATATACTTATATATATACTTATACTTATTACTTATATATATATACTTATACTTATACTTATACTTATACTTATACTTATATATTTATACTTATACTTATACTTATACTTATACTTATACTTATACTTATATATGTATACTTATACTTATACTTATATTATATTATACTTATACTTATACTTATATATTATACTTATATATATATACTTATACTATATACTTATACTTATACTTATACTTATACTATATACTTATACTTATACTTATACTTATACTTATACTATATACTTATACTTATACTTATATATATATACTTATACTTATACTTATACTTATACTTATACTTATACTTATACTTATACTTATACTTATACTTATACTTATACTTATACTTATACTTATACTTATACTTATACTTATACTTATACTTATACTTATACTTATACTTATACTTATACTTATACTTATACTTATACTTATACTTATACTTATATATACTTATACTTATACTTATACTTATACTTATACTTATACTTATACTTATACTTATACTTATACTTATACTTATACTTATACTTATACTTATACTTATACTTATACTTATACTTATACTTATACTTATACTTATACTTATACTTATACTTATATATACTTATACTTATACTTATACTTATACTTATACTTATACTTATACTTATACTTATACTTATACTATACTTATACTTATACTTATACTTATACTTATACTTATACTTATACTTATACTTATACTTATACTTATACTTATACTTATACTTATACTTATACTTATACTTATACTTATACTTATACTTATACTTATACTTATACTTATACTTATACTTATACTTATACTTATACTTATACTTATATCTTATACTTATACTTATACTTATACTTATACTTATACTTATACTTATACTTATACTTATACTTATACTTATACTTATACTTATACTTATACTTATACTTATACTTATACTTATACTTATACTTATACTTATACTTAGTTAGTTAGTTACTCAATTGCTTTCAGCCCAAAATACAATATAATATCATATATTTAAAGATAAAGATATATGCATATATATATGTTTGAATATTTATATTTATATATGTACATATATATGCTTGTTCATAAAAAGAACAGAGTCTGTCTGGCGCTGAGACCCCTTTTATAATATATTATACGTACGAGCGAGCGAGAGAGGGAGAGCGTGAGTTGAGCTGAGTTAAGCCTGGTTTGGGGTAACGCTCTCACTCTCTCTCTCTCTCTCTCTCTCTCTCTCTCTGTGACGTGGCCTGTTTGTAACACATTCCGTATACCGGAATATTGCTAAAAAATAAAAAACAAAAAGAAAATTAAGAAGAAAAAAAAGCAACTCACACATATAAAGGGTTAAACACGAGCCGCGACAGGATAACCGAGAATGAGGCGGGCGCGGGGCAGGCGGACTGGCAGGACTCCCCTCTCTGACCAGAACTAGCAGGCGAGTCCTGTGTGTGTGTGTGTGTGCCTGTATTTTTCGGTAATTTTTGGCAATTCTTCTTCTTATTTATTTTTTGTTGCTGTTTTTTAAGTTTTTTTTTTTCGTTTTCCTTTTTGTAATTTTTTGGGGTTGGCGACGCTCGTTGCAATTGCATTCGCGCGAGTGTGTGAGTCTGAGTGTGGTGTGTGTGTGTGTGTGCGTTGTGAAGTGGAACGCGTGTTGACGACCAACAACAACTACAGCAACAACAGCAACAGCAACAACAACCCAAATGCCACTTGTCAAGGCTCGAGGCTCGGCTCATCAGCAGCGCCGGCGGCCGTTTTTTGTTTTTGGGCTTTTGCTGTTGTTGTTGTTGTTGTTGCTGTTGTTGTTGCTTTTGGGACATTTATTTACCGCTGTTGCACGCACTTCCGGCCGCATTTTGAGCTGAGTTTATTAGTCCTGGCACAGGACAGCAACGGCTGCGGCTGCGGCTGCGGCTGTTGCTGGGCCTTGGACAAAAGGTAATGGCCACCTTTAATGCTGGACCCCAGTCATAAGCGCACACACACAGATGTCCTGTTCGTCCTTTTTTCTATATAAATTTTCGGCGTTTTTTTTTTTTGGGGCGCAGTTGCTGCACTTGTCGCGAGCCGCGTGTTGCATCTGCTGTCTGTTGTCCCTCTCTCTCTCTCTCTCTCTCTCTCTGCTATCTGTGTCTCTCTGTTTGTTGTTGTTGTCTTTGGCTGCGAGCTCAATTAGAAATGAAAGCTCTGTCGCTCACACACCCTACTCCACTCCACTCCATTCCACTCCACTCCATTGCTCGCTCTTAGGCCGGCTCACTGTCAAAGGCTACGCAGCTTATCAGGCCAGCGGCTGCTGCTGACAGTCAAGACAAATCGACTTTGACAGGCGGCAGTGCGCCAAAACAACAACGACGACAACAACAACAACAACAACAACAACAACAACAACAACAACTGATGAGCAGCTGAATGCAGCTTGTGCGTGCAACGCGGCTTTTCATCAGAACAAAAGAGTCAAAGCCTAACAAATGTCAGGCTGCAAGTGCAGCAGCCACACACAGAGGCGCGCGAATGCCAAAGGAGCCTATCATATGCGTAGGGGGAGGAGGGGGGGGGGGGGCTGTGTGGCGCCTAGACAACAACGTGAGAGGGGGCAAAACACATAAGCTGTAGAAAATTATTAATTATTTTTAATTGCATCTTAAATATAAAGGAGAGAGGAGGAGAAGAATAGAAAAAGTAGAGCTTGAGCTGGGAGTGAGGCAAATTTCTATTGCTATAAACTTGACTTAATATAGATAAAAAATAATATGATTAATATATATATGAAAAATTGTTGAAAGTCTTAAAAATAATTTTTTTTAGATTTTTCCAAAATTGAACAAAAACCGAAATTGCGCGAGGCTCAAATAACACTAAATGTAAAATTTGAAGACTCTAGCTATTAAGATGAATTAGCTAGAGTTTTATAACTAAATAACGATATCGGGTTTCAACTGATAACATTAAAACGATGACAGTTATCGATTATTTGAAACAAACTCGATCCTTTCGTGCTATACAAGAACATCCAAGAAAAATTTAAAGTCTCTAGCGCTTATATGTGCTGAGATCGAGGCGTTCAAACATATGGACAGCTGGACAGGGCTAAATCAACTTGGCTTCTCTGCCTGATCAAGAATATATATACTTCATGGGTTCTGCCACGCCTCCTTCACATTATACCCTTTTTTTTACCATTTTCAATGTGTTCAGGGCATACAAAATGTAGAAAGCTCTCAATATTTTAGCTAAGTTACTTTTTCATACACAATTTTGACTTCAATTTGTTAACAGACTCCATATAAACTATAAATCTTCAAAAAAAAAAAAAATCTTCAAATCTATTCAGATTTGGAGCATGGAAAGTAAAGAGCCCAGTGGCTTTGAAAGCTTCTACTTTTCAGGTCTCTTTGAAAGTTGCTATATTCAAATAGAATTCAAAAGTCGTCAAAGCTCAACTAATTTTCAATTTCAATTCTCTTTTGAGATCCTAAAAAGTTTCGAGCTCTTAACTTGAAGCTGTCACAGCTTGAACAAAGCTTAATAAATTTCTCATTTAATTTTTATGTATTTAATCTCTGAATATATTTAACTCTTAAAACAAAGTAAATACAATTTTACAACTATTTTTCTTAAACAAAAAGAATAAAAATAAAAAAAAGCGCTTCAACAACTGAGCCGAAGCTGCTTAGCTCAAGTTGTAGTTTATCTCTGTATCGAAGTCTATAGCTATGCCAAGTGCAACATTTTTGCATGCTTAAGCTGCTGGAGAGCTTTTTAATCCACTCGAGAGCTTTCGCTGGCATCGCAGCAGGTGGCGGCGCAGAGCTGCTTTAACACTTGATTAGCTGCGACTCGTGGCAGACACAAGACACAGTTCCAGAACGCACACACGCACACACACACACACACACACACACACACACACATGGGCATGCTGATGCTGATGCTGTGCTGTCATCGCAGGACTCCGCAGTCAGCAGTCAGCAACTGCGCATTGCCATGCGAACTGCAACGCACTTCGACGACCTTTCATTATCTCTCGGCCTACCCTCGCCCGCTACTCAGCCCGCTGTCAGCTCCCTTGGGTGCTTTTTTCTTGAAGTTTATTGTTGTTTGTTGGCTTTGTCAACAGGCAATGTTGCTGCTGCTGTCGCTGTCGCCGTTGTAGTTGTTCTTGTCAGCGTCAGCAACAACTCTTCAATTTCTTTCTTATTTTTCTTGTTTTGTTTTTCATAATTCTTTTTTTGCTTTTTTGCAAATTGCGTGAGCTAGTTGCTGGCAGCGACGCCGACTGCGACGCCAGGATCAAAGGCGCTTTGCGTGCATCTAAGTTTCCTTTCCTTTCTCTCGCTCTGTCTCTCTCTCTCTCTCCCTCTCTCTGCGTCCGCCCATGGGTCGAGCGAGAAGTGCGTTTTCGAGTGCACTTCAACAAAATATAAAAAAATAAAACGCAATGCAACAAAAGCAAAAGAGAGAAAATACAACAACAACAACTACAACAACAACAACAACAACAAAAAGAAGAAAAAGCGACTATACTTTAGATGCCTCGTTCCCACCCCCTTTTGGGCCGCCTCTGTCTCTTGGCTGGGCATTGCCTACTTGTTGGCGCACTAAAATGCGTTTATGCATAATTTTGTAGGGCCTCGCTTTTCTTTTCTCTCCTTTGCTCCCCCCTCCCCCGCTTTTCCCAACCCTTTTCCTTGCTTTTCATATATGTATGTGCATATATGGTGTAGGCCCTTGGCTCGAATGGGCGCGCCTCGACGTGGCTTTCTAATTGCAGTGCCTGCGACAAAGTTTGCGACATAAATTATTATTAATTATTTGAGGCGACCCCCCTCTCTCTCCTCTCTCTCTCTCTCTCTCTGTGTGGATGCGTGTGTGCCACATATCGATTGCATTTTGAAAGAAATAAAAAATAAAAAAAAAAAAACACGCCCAAGTGGCAGCTGACGATGCCGCCAAATGCGTGCTCAAGTGTTTGTGCGAAAGAAGTAGGCGGCATCCAACGCACACACACACACACACCAACACACACACATACCAACACACACTCTTTCAATTGACAAGTGACAATGCCCCAAGTGGCGCCCTGTTAAGAGCCTACGCAATATGCCATCAAAGGTTTTGCTTCCTTCACTTGGGGTTCAATGCAGGTCATCATCAGCGAAAGATGCTGCTTAGCTGAATATCTGCAAATCAGTTTTTCAGTGTTGGAAAACTATTCAAATATGAACTTAGCATATAATGAAGATCGTAAGTGTGATTGAAGCAAAGTCCAAGTCTAATATTTAAATCGAGTAACTCGATCAACGAGAACTTTTCATGGACATAACTTGAGTTTCAGTGTTGGAAAACTATTTTACTAGTCAGCTCAGTCAGCTTTAAGTATTGGGAAGATCATGCAGCGATTGCACTAGACCAGCTATATACAGCTATGCAGTCTAGTATCAATACACAATACTTAAACTGAAGTTTCAGTGTTGGAAAACTCTTCAGTTGCCAGCTTTAAGTATGCCGATGATCCTTCTTCAAGTGCATTACGCAAACTGCGGTGGTCTCAAGTCTATTAAACAGAGCTATGGATGCAAAGTCTTCGCTCTGAAATACCAGTGTTGGAAAACTTCTCAGTTCAAGATCATAAACCTATTGCCTTTAGTTGACAATATAGTTCAAAATACAGCTCAGACTATCTAAAGCAAGCACTTGCCTTTCAGTGTTGGTAAACACTGTTGTAGTTGACTAGTTTTTAATACTTTTTAATGACAAATTCCAGTTCGAGTGTCAACAGTCAATTGCCTCTGTCTGTCTGTGAGTGTGTGGCAGAGACAGCTCAATTTGGTCACTGGGCAAGAGACAGAGAGACAGTTGCTGGCTGTTGGTTCCTTGCATTCTGTTTCCCCCTTTGGCGGGCTCACTTTTTTTTTTTGAGCGCGTCTGCAATATTTGCATAAATTATTGTACAACAAACAATAATTTTTATTTTTTTTCTTCTTATGCGCTGCCCTCCCCTCGCTGGCAGGCTGCCGCCCGCGCCACGCAGCGCTTGCATTTTATTTTCCAGAAAATGACGTTGTGAAAAATGCAACAATAATTTCTCGTTGTTGTTGGCGTATCAGTGACGGAATTCCTGGAAGAACACATAGGCAGAAAATATATAAAAAAAAAAAATAAATAAAAAAAAATAAATAAAAAGAAACGAAAATGCTAAAAGTAATGCGAAAAGAACAAGAACTGCAACTAGAAGAGCCAGAGCACAACAACAATGAGCTGGCAACATTGTCGTCGTCGTCGTCGTCGTCGCTCTCCCAAAAGTCAACGTCAGCGACGTACGTAAGAATATGAAACGAGTCTCGAGTCCAGAGCTCCGGGCCTTGGCCAAGCGCAATGCCCGCGCAATGTCAGCAATTCAGGGCGGTCTTATTATTAATTAACTATAAACAAATATTGGCGAAGTGCGGCCAAGCATGTGGCATGTGCAACACTGACAGCTGAGCAACACTGTTGCACTACTAGTTGATATCTTAATCCTCCTAAGTCAACCAAGTCAACAACAGCACAACAAAATGATATGGGTATTGTGCAACACTGTTTGTATATGAGTCAACAGTGCCTCAGAAAAGTGTGTGCATATTAAATAGATAAATCAATTTGCGCTTACAGCTACTGTGCAGCACTATTGCCAACTATATAGAACATTATGCAGCAGTGTCTAAGCAACAGCGGGAAGAATAAACTGAAATTCAATTAATTTTAGATTTTCGTGCTTAATTTAAAGTTTTAGTCTATTTTTAGCAATTTTTCAAAACATTTTTTAAATATATAAAAATGCAAAAAGAAATTTTTTAATAATATATTTATATATTTAAAAAAAAAATTTTTATTTATTTTTCTATATATTAAAAAAATGTAAACAGAAATTTTTATATAATATTTTAATTATTTTTTATTAAGTTATTTGTTTTTCTATTATTTTTTTATTTTAATTTTTAAAATTTATTTTTAGATATTTTAATATAATATTTATATATATTTTTTAAATTTTTTAAAAAATATTTTATTTATTTTAATTTTTAAATTTATTTTAAATTTTTTTATAACCGCAATAAATACATATTTGTTTAGTTTTAAATACATTTGATAAAAAAACTTAATTTAATTTGTAACTTGGCTTAAATGAGAAGTTTCCCAGCTTTAGCGCTTTAGGTTCCTTGACGTTAAGCTCTCACAATTTGGCTCAAAATTGTGGCATACTTAAAGGATTTTGGCGCACAAATTTGTATTCAACGACTGCTCAGATATTTGAGGCGACATATGTATAATATATGTATGTGCATATATATATAGATATATATTTATGTGTCTTATGTGTGTACACATAGTTCTTTGGCTTATGTCATTAAATCAACTGACGCGAGATGCCATTGCAATGTACCCGCTGCACTCTCCCTCTGTGTGTGTGTGTGTGTGTGTGTGTGTGTGTGTGTGTGTGTGTGTGTGTGTGTGTGTGTGTGTGTGTGCTTTGCAGCTATCTCATGTGCAAACTGCAATTCCGTGACATGTGCCCTGTTACTCGAGCTGGGCCAACTGCATTTATTGTTTTTGTTTCTTTCTCTCTTTTCTTTTTTTGTTTGTTTTTTTTTTTTTTGTTTTTGCATTTTCAGGCAGAGTTCTAAAATTTCATAAATTCAACGAATTTGTCGCGCAGCCGTCAACGCTCGACTGAGAAATTCCGCAGTTTCTAATAAACGGCAAGACAGGCAGTTTCTCTTGTTGTTTCTCTTGAATGCGAACAAGAAGAAGAAGAAGAAGAAGAAGAAGCAGCCGCGCCAGAATGTTGAGCGATCGAGCACAGTTGCTGCGAAAAGTTGTGCAACCCAATTGAATGCAGATGATGTTGCCCCTGATAATTGCATAAATTTATTGTCAACAGTAGCCGAGCGGCGAGCGACGAGCGACGAGCGGCAGCAACTGTCACGCATGCCACAACACGAAGAAGTCGGACCCACCGAACATCCTTGCCAACCACTTTGGCTGCTTATCATAACTGGGCAGGGAGCGACACAATCGATAAGCAGAAACAAGATAAAGAACTGAATGAGAATGTATGTGCACAGAAAGAAAACGAAATTAAAACACAAGGCGACGTCGCATTGTCAAGAATAAAACAAATTTTTATGTGCAACAGAGAGACAGACAAAGAGAGAGAGAGAGAGAGAGAGACACGTTGCTGCCCCATTTCAAGTTGCAACATTTCACCTGCGACTTGTCGGAGGGGTCGCTCGTCTGTCTGCTAGCATTAAAAAATATGTCGATGCCAGGCTGTGTGTGTGTGTGTGTGTGTGTGTGTAATGGCTGCAACTTCAACTGTTGATGCAACACACTCACACACACACACACACACACACACATACATCAAACAGCTGTGCAGACATTTTAAGCAGCTAGTCATCAGGCTGTCGTCGTTGTCGCGGGTTTGAGCCTTCGTCTGAGTCGCCTGCCACGCTGTGTGGCTGGCTGGCTGGCTGGCTGGCTGGCTGGTGGGGGGTTGGGGGCTGCATCGCATTGTAAGGTGCCACAACAGACAGCGTCTAGTCATAGACATATTCTGTGCGCCGTGTTTGGTATTTACCAAACAACCTTTGTCCGCGACCCCGCCCCCTTCACTCCACTTCACACACACACACACACACACACACACACACAGAACTCCCTCATTGCACTTGTCTTGACTGTCTGGCATTGGTTTAGCTGCATGCCTCATACTCCTCCATACGCTTGCCCTCACCTCCACTGTCTGCCACCGTCTTTCTGTCTGTCTGTCTGTCTGTCTGTCTAACTGGCATTTAGCCTGACTGGCCTCTGGTGCGCCTCGGACTGTGGCAAGCTTTTATTAACTGTCTCTGCAGCACAAACACCTTTTCCATTTGCAATCACAGCTTATCTACATTGCCCAACAGTGCTTTAACATGCTGTTAACATAACTTAACATTGCCTTGTCTGCAACACTAATTCTTCCTTTGACCATTTGCGAGCACACTTTGTCTGCAGCTGATATTGCTTAACAGTGCTTTAACAGCATGTTAACATAGATTAACATTGATTAAGCAGAATGTGCCATTTCTTTCTTGCTACTTATATATATATATATATATATATATATATATATATATATATATATATATATATATATATATATATATATATATATATATACTATATATTATTCTTATAAATTTTGCAGACGTGTTTCTCCCTTCCTTTTGCGTAGACATGTTTAAATCGCTTTTTTATATTGCTGCTAAATTCGTGACTTCACTTATTTTTATAGCTTTTACTTTTTTCTTAAAGCAGCTCATATCTGACCTCTCACTCTCTCTCTCTCTCTCTCTCTCTCTCTCTCTCTCTCTCTCTCTCTCGAAGTCATGTTTTCTATTCAAAAGTCACGCTTATTAAGCTAGGATCAGCTCAATGGCAACTGCAGAGCTCTTGCTAAGCTTCATTAACAACCATTTTGTAGAGTTCATGGTAAAGTTCATGGTAAATTAATTTGTGAATTATTCGTGTCAGCTCAAGCTGTCTGCTGCAAAGCTTAACCTTAACTAAGCCTCAGTGTGCACCTCATTGTAAACCTCCCTGTAAACTACATGGTAAGTCACATGACAAATTCCTTTGCACATAAGTTCCTCAGTTAAGTTTTATTATGAAGCTAACTGTAAAGTTTATCCTGCTGCCTTTTATCTTGTTCTGGTCTTTGTAAACCTCATTGTAAACCTCTTGGTAAGCCTCATTGTAAGCAATATTGTAATGCAAGTCTCTCAGGCAAGCCATATTGTCAGAAAAACTTGTCGCCCTTGTTAAGCCCTCAAGCTGTCATTCCTGCTTATAAATCTCATTGTAAGCCACATTGTAAATCAGTTAACGGCTAACAAAGCTTCTAAGCATAAACCATTCAAGCTCAATTTTTTGTTCGAATAACCTGGATTTATGCAATTGTCCGTAAGCTACAAGAGGGCCGTAAATCAGCTGCTCAGCCTCATTCTAAAGCGCATTGTAAGTCCCCATGCTAATGTAAGCAAATATCGTCAAGCGAACAAAGCTAATGCCTGAGCACAATGCATTGCTATAACAATATCGATTAATGCAATTATCTGGTTAACGAGCTTAATATAATGAATTCATTTATATATACTATATATGTATGTATATATAAAGCCAGTAGACAAATCTGCTCGAAATAGCCATTAAAAATTTATGTTTATATGCAAATATTCACTTCCTGTTTGAATAATTTTCGCTGTGAATAAATTAAATGTTGTGCATAATTTAGCTTAAAGGAAATCTGTTTGCCATGAACTTGAACTTTTGCCACAGACAGACAGACACAGAGAGATAGTGCCGGAGAGAGGCAGAGAGAGAGAGAGAGAGAGAGGCAGAACAACCTACTTATGCGGCAAAGTAAAAGTTTTTCAATGCCAGCTCAACTTTTTAGCTGTTGCTTGTTGCTCTCATGATGTTGATAAAGTTGATACGAGATGCTGCCAGCTGATTAAAATATATATATAGAACATATGTATATATATAGGCAGTGAAGTTGAAGACAAAATGACGTCATGCAGCACAAAAGTTGGCAAAAATTTGGACTATTTATGTATGTGTGTGTGTGTGTGTGTGTGTGTGTGTGTGTGTGTGTGAGCTCATAATTCAACAGTTGGCATTGTCGCTCTGACTTTTCAGCGTCATAATTAAGCGTGCCACATGTTGCACCAACAACTGCTGCAAAACTTTTCATGCATAAGCTTTATATGCGCTGTCTGTCTGTCTGTGTGTGTGTGTGTGTGTGTGTGTGTGTGTGTGTCTGTCTGACTGCACTTGTATCGCAGGGCACTTGAGGCAGCCGCAGACATTTGCCAGACATTTGAGACAGCGTCAGACAACAGCAACAACAACAACAATGGTCTATGGCATTGGCTTTTGTTGTTCTACAACAACAAATTTACGCTAGGTAATTAAAATAGTGAAAGTTTTAAGTCAAATTGTTGGCTGCAGTTTTCAGCCAACCCACCCAAGCCACCCACCTCAGTTTCACGCTCCCTCCCTCTCTCTCGCTCTCACTATCTCTGGCATTTGCCATAGCCTACATTTAAGCTTTTCCGCCTTGTTGTTTGTTGTTTGTGTACTTTGCCAAAAGTTTGCTATTGTTTTCCTCAAGTTCTTGACTCCAATGAGTTAATGAGCTTTCAAACAAAGTGTGACCGTATTTTACATGGGCAACAAAGCTAAAATAGAACAAAACAAAAGTAGAAGTAGCATGAAAATGTTTCAAATTATAGCTCAAATTGAAGTATAAGCTAAAAAAAGAGCTAGAAAAATTTTGAATTTAATTTTAAATTGAAATATTGAAAAAATATTTAAGCAATTTAAAGAATATGAAATTAAAATTAAATATTTATAAAATTAAAATTACAATAAAATAATAATATCAAATAAAAATAATTAGTAATTTTAAATTAAATTTTATTCAATAATTTCATAATAATTAAATTAAAAAAAAAAAAAAATTAAAAACTCAAATAAATAAAATGAGTTTATTAAATTAAATTTATATATTCAATATTTATTATTAAATATAAGTTTAAAAAAACGTTTCACATAAATTAATCAAGATTCTCCCCTCTCGCTCTGTCTACTTGCAGCATATTCTTCAAAATTCTAAATTTCAACGAAGAAGAAAGCGTGTAAAACTTAAAGAAAATCACAATCAAAATCTCGGCGAATCGATAGGCGACTCAGCAGCACTAGAACGTTTATCGATAACAGCAACAACAACAAGTATCACACGCTACAACTCTGGCAGCGCTCTTCGGCTATTGACAAAAATAAAGAACACACGCACACACACACTCTCACACACCCATACACACACACACACACATGCACTCTCTCTGAAAAGCAAACTTGACGAAATATTTGCAACCAACTGGACCAATTACATTTTTATCGATAAACAAACACAAAATATTTATGAAAAGCGAGCAGAAGAAGCACTTAAAAAAATGATTACAAATTGAACAATTTCTTTGGGCAACAAATCTTTCGAGCTCGAAACTTGGCACAAACAAAAAGCAAAAAAACGAAGAAGAAAAAAACATTTCGAAAGCGATTCAATTTTCGACAGTGTTGTACAACGTGCTACGCAACAGTTTTCGGTGTGTAAAAATAACAAAAAATTGAAGTGAAAAAGAAGAAAAAAATAAATCAAGCTAAATCGAAATCAAACCAAAAGCGACAATTAAACAACAACAAGTGCAGCAAGAACAACAAGAGCAAACGCAACAACAACAACAACGACAACGGCCCAAGAACAACAACAACAACAAAAACAAAAAATCAATTGAAAATTGAAACTTATGGATTGCTGGACGGGTAACGCCCGACTGGCGAGTGTTTTAGTTTAAGGTAAGTTTGAATACTACTTCAAAATTCTTATCAACAACGAACAATATCTATAGAAAGCATACTGAAACGATATTAAGTGTTGAGTAACTGACTTTTTTCTTTGGTTTACATTGGGCACATTTCTATGACAACTTGACTTTGATTAGGTTGCGAAAACCTAAGGAAAGATAAACTGAGCCATTGTGTGCTATAGTTTAATATAATATATTATCAAGCTTAAACACTCAAAAGTATTCCCTTGTGGCTAAAGTAATATAATTTTCTAGATATATATAATAAGAAAACTAAGTTTCCTTCAAACAGATATAGACATTTGTGCAGGAGAAGTATCTATTCGATAGTTGGCTACAAAAATCGTAAGAGTAGTCATATTATACATATATTATTGTGTTAGTTTGATACTATCTATATTACTATCTATATTTTGTATTAATTATATTTATTCTTTACTTTTACTTATTTTTTCATTTTTTTATTTATTTTTATTTATTAATTTTTTTTTAAATATTTTTTTCTTATTATTTATTTTTATTTTCTATTGTTTTTGTATTTTATTATTTATTTTCTATTATTTATTTTTATTATTTATATTTTTATTTTCTATTGTTTTCGTATTTCTTTTCATCATTTATATTTATTCTCTATTATTTATTTTTATTGTTTTCTTTACTAACGTATTAACATAGCTCATTTTCGATTATTGATTCGATTATTACCAGTCTCATTATGACTATTATCATTATTATTATCATTAACTTATCATTAGCAAAATGAGTTTAGGGATTAGCAGCCAAAGGCAACGCTCTACTCGCTGTTGCCCATCTGGTGACAGCCTTGTGTCTTGTTGCTCGTACAATTTGATTCATTATTATTAGCATTATTATTGATATTGCAGTTTTCATCACTCTTCATATTATAATAATATGAATATATTATTATATTATGTTACTATTATTATATTATATAACACTATCATTGCTACTCTTATTAGTATGAGTCGAAGTTCTATTATAATTTAATATAATTGTCATTGATATTACTCATTATCATTATCTCAACAAATTTGCACTTTTTCTTTGTTTGTCAAAACTCCAAATCCAATCAAAGTTCTGTCTCGGCAGTCTCGATGCTATAACAATACAAATGCAGGGGCGTTAGATGAATGCCCATAAAATGGGGCGTGGCATCTGTTGCTGTTGTTGCTTTTGCTTCTTTTGGTGGCTTTAGCTGTCAATCAAAAAGCGCTCGAGCAACAACTGGCGCTGCGTGTGCGGGTGTGTGCGAGAGAGTGCATGTGTGTGTGTGTGTGTGTGTTGGTTAATTTTTGGCTGCTGCAATTAACGCATACACACACACACGCATACACACACACACACATTCGCCTTTTGGCTAATTGAAGCAATTTTTGCAATTGCGCAAAAATAAAAAATGAAAAAAAAAAAAACAAACAAATGACAATTAAAACTGAAACCTTTGCAGCCAAAGGCAATTGTTGTTCACACACATATATGTATATATATATATATATATATACATACATATAGTATATATATATACACATTTGGCTGCTGTTTGCAGCGATCTTTGCATTCACTTCCCATTGTCAAAAGCCAAGCGCAGACGTCGCTCACTTCCGCCCAACAACAAACAAACAAACAAACAACAAACAAACAATTGCTGTTCGTCGCGCTCGGCCACGCCCCGCTGCCTGTTGGCCAAGCCGTTCCATTGCCAAAACGTTTCTGGCGCCGACCTTGGCCTTGAGCGCACTTCATTCCGTTTATTTATTTATGTTTGATTTCTTTATTCAACAATATTAAATATATACTTATATATACATATATATATATATATATATATATATATACGTATATATCTATGTACGTACATAGAGAGTTGCCTTTCCCGCTTGGTTCCCAGGCTGCCCAAATGCGTTGGCTCATTAATAAAACGTTAGCACCGTTAAATTGCCTCGCTGCAGAAATTAACGTCTAATTGATGAAATGGCAAAAGTCAAATGGAAACTGTGGAAAACTGTGCGCTAAGGCGAGGAAAAGCTGAGGCGCACGACAACAAAAAAAAGGTTGTTTTGCTTATTGATTGAAAAGCAAAGGCAAAGGCAATGTGTGACTGCAATGACTGCAGCTTCCAGCCGCAGCCGCAGCAGCAGCAGCAGCAGCAGCCGTCGCAACAGCAACAGTTGCTCATGTGCAATTTATGCGCAGCGTGACAAATCAATTTTGTTTTAGTCATTTTTAGAGAGTTTTGCCAGCAGTCGAGTTGCGTTTGTTTGCCAACAACAACCAGCAACAGCAACAACAACTGCAACTGCAACAGCGGCGTTTGCCAGTTTCGCACGCTCGCAACGGCAAACAGCGCCGTTATCATCAGCATAAATATGTGACATTTGCGAGTAATGGCAAATGACGTTCATATCGAACAACCAAACATACAAACAACAACAACAACAATAAACAACATTAACAACACTGGCAAATAGTTTTCATATTACAGTTGCCGTTGCCGTGGCAGTTGAAAGGTTGCCAAATGCCATGGGCCGCACTGCATGCCAAAGTATCGATAAATCGATAACAAGTCGATAACATGTTAGCAAACGAATGCATTTGTTAGATAAACAAACTTTTTGATGCTGTAGAGAGCTAGACAAATATTATCACACAGTTTTTTATTGAAATCTGACTACAAACTAAAAAAAAAATAATAATAAAATAAAAAACATGTACAAAATAAATAAGAAATATATAAAAAATAAATAAAAAAAATATAAAAAATAAATAAAAAAATATATGTTGAAAATAAATAAAAATAATATTAAAATAAATTTAAAAAAGCATTAATTAATTAATAAAATAAAAATAATAAATAGTTATTTAACAATTCACTAAACAAATATTATGAATTATTTAAAATTATTGCGAACTAAGACAAATATTTTTTTTTTTTAGCTATTAATGAAAGAAAACAATATTCATTTACTATTATTATTATTATTATATATCTCCTTTTTTATTTTATTTTTATTTAACTTTTTTATTACTTAATTTTTTATTAACAAAAATAATAAATTTTTAAAAATTTTATTACTCCACTATTTTCATATTAAAATATTTTTAAAAACTTTTTTATTTTCATTTCGAAAGAAAAAAAAACCTAAAATATTTTTGAGCAACAAAAAGTTTTTTTATATGAAATCTTATACTACAATACATTGCTATATATATATATATATATATATATATATATATATATATATATATATATATATATATATATATATATATATATAATAATATATATAAATTGTTGTAAGTCATGTTAACTTGTGCCCTTTTTCAGGCTCTAAAGTCTAGAAAAAGTAGCATGCGTAGGCGAGTGTTGCAATCGCAGCGAAATGTGCTTGCCGAGCCAGAATGCAATCAAAATGCTCAACAGGCACGTTTCACAGTAAATTATGTAGGAATATATATGTATATAAACATACAAATATATATGTATGTACATATATATTGTACATACATACATACATACATATGCATATATACATATATGCAGGTAATTGGTGCTAATCATTCAGCGTGCGTGCTGCGTGCTGTTGCCGTTATGAAAGGTGGCGCCTCCCTGAGCACGCTTTTTCGATTAAAAAACAAAAGAAAAGAAAGAGAAAAAGAAGAAAAAAATGTTTATAAATAATTATAAATATTATAAGTAAATAAGTGGCATGTGTAAATCGGTGCAGTGCGAGCGAGCATTGCACAACAGACGCTTTACAACACTGTGCGTAATTGTTGCTCTCAATGCGGAACTGAATGAATCAGATAAATTGCTCACAACAGCTGAATGAACACATGTGAATCGGGGCTGAAGCTCAATGATTGAATGCGCCAAGAGGCAGAAAAACCAATGGTGATTAAATGTCTGGCGAGTGTTATCGAAATCGAGTGAGAAATGTTGCGTGTCGCTTTTATCGATTTGGCTTTGCAATGTGTGTGTGTGATGTTTGTTTTTGCTAAGATAGAAATGCATTGACTGAGAGAGAGAGAGAGAGAATGAGTAAGAGATAGGCTACGATTTGAAGTGAAGTATAACACGCATTTATCGATACTTTATTAGTGGCATATTATCGATTACATTTGAGCAAGCCATAGAAGAGGTATAACTTTTGGTTGAGTCTGATATGAACATTGAAAACTATATTTAGCAATTTGTCGATAGACAATATCGATAGACCACGACCACATTTAGTCAGTAGTTTATGTATATCGATAACTGTAAATGTATGATGAGTACTAATTTATCGATAATTTATTTGTAATATAGATACTATTGCATTTATGATCCTGCTTATCAATATCAATCTATATATAGTTATAGTTATCGATAATTATAAAGAACTTGTAGTATTCCTTGCCTCAAAACTCTATCACAATCGATACACACACACACACACATATATATATATAAAAATATATACATATATATATATATATATATATATATATACATATATATATATATATATATATATATATATATATATATATATATATATGATCAAATTTTGAAGATCTTAAGGTTATGATCGATATTTATCGAAAAAGTCAACAGCTGGTATCGAAGTAGCAAAATCAACCAAATAGAAAATAAATATTTATGCGAAAGCCCGCAGGCAAACAGCCTCAACCCCTATGCGAAAACTCACTTGCTAAAACCTCAAGGTTGTGCGTGTGTGCGAGTGTGTGAGTGTTTGTGTTTCGCTGACAAATGCACAAAATGCATAGCGTGGCGCTTTAATGGGGCGGTGGGGAAGCAGCAAGGCAGCGAGGGAGGTGGAGTGGCGTGTGGGGTGGGTGGGGGGGGGGCCTGAAGCAAAGCGCGTGCAAAACGCAAGAAGGAAGTGATTAATAAGCAAGCGAAGGCAAACAGAAAAAAAAGTACGTCGACTGCTTAAGAGACCGCAAAAAAAGAGACCTGCACCAAATGCAAATGCAATGTTAGCCAGAGAGAGAGAGAGAGAGAGAGAGAGAGGTGGGAGAGAGAGGGAGGGAGAAAGGTCGAGGGAGAGCAGGGAAGACGAAGAGGGGTTTATAGTGCAGCGCAGTGAGAGCGTGCGCATGTGTTGCATATACAATATGGTCACCCTAAAACGGCATTTCTGACACTCTGTGTGTGAGTGTGTGTGCGTGTGTGTGTGTGCGTGTGTGTTATCGTTCGCATTGCAAAAAACTACAAACTATAACGCAATTACATGCAGCAGGTCCGCCCCCTGGCCGCTCTGCGCTGCCCCCTCTGGGTCCCCGCCACTGTTTCCTCTTCTAGCCAACCACTCACCTACGACTCATTACCCCCTCACACACACTACACATACACATACACACTCACACACACAGTTAGCTGCTTGCTCGCTCTGGCGCATGCTCATGCGGCTTGCCTTCTCGCTTCCACCTCAAATTGTAATTGCATTTTGCGTGCATCAATTATTGCGCATTTCTCAGTTGCGTTGTTCAATTGTTGTTGTTGTTGCTGTCGTTGTTGTTGTTGTTGTTGTCCAAGTTGTTGTTGCTGTTGTGCTTTTATCTGGGCAGTCGCCTTCTAATTTACAAAGCAACAACGACAAATATTGTACAATAATAATAATGCATAACATTAGCTGAACACAACACAACAACAACAACAACAACAACAAACAACAAAAACAAGAGCGTACAGAAGCATAGAAACGCACAGTAATGGGCATATCGGTAGAGTAGGAATATTTGTAAGCTCAGAGATTTGGCAATGTGAAGCATTTGTAGAACGAGGTGCTCAGTGAGCAGCAGTGGGTATTTGGAACAGTTGGAATTTGAAACATTTGAAAGGCAAAGCACAAACATTAAATATAGGGAAAAAATGTACACATTTGACAAAAGTAGGCATAACTGAAACAAGTGGGAGACGAAACACTAGATAGCTGAAACGTTTGGAAACTGAAACGTTAGAAATTAATAAATTTTTACACATTTTACAAAAAACGGCATAGCTGAAACAAGTGGAAGTCGAAATAGAGGCCAACTGAAACGTTTGGGCATTGAAACAATGGTAAACAGAAACAGCATTTGAAGGAACAACAGAAAGTAGAAACAGAAACGCGTATGAAACGTTTGGAAAGTGAAACATTTGGAATGTGAAACACTTAATAGGAGAAAAAATAAAAAATAAACAACATTTTCAATAGAAACGAGTGGAAAATGAAACACTTGGCAACTGAAACGTTTGAAAACTGAAACATTTTATAAGTGAAGCATTTGCAAATAGAAACATAGGGAAACAGAAACATTTGCACATTTATGGCAAATGAAAGCAAAAAGAAACACATGGAAGTGAAACATGTGGAATGAGAGCAAACTAATGATAGAGATATCTGAGTAGCTCTACATACATTTGCCTAGTTTCGGAACTAGTTTCGATTCACTTCAAGTTTTGCCCAGGGAACCAGTTCATAGGCAAAGTTCACGAACAACGTTGCGTATGCGTGTTGCCATTAGTTGACCGCTGAGAAGCGCCAAGAGAGGCGCTGTGTCGCTGCGTGACACATTCTCTGACTGACTTTTGAGCTAATAGCAACACCGACAGCGACAGCAACAGCAACAAATGTTGACATGCAAGCAGCGGCTGACCCATTGGCAATTAGCATTTGGATGGAGCTGATGGAGCTGCAGGCCAGGTGCCAATGCCAATTTATCTGATCGCTCGAGGTACAGTTGACGCCCCACAGCAGCAGCAGCAGCAACAGCAGCAACAGTCATGAATAGCAAACACTGGACGCTTGCGTGCCATCGCTACGTGTGTGTGTGTGCAATTGTGGATTAATTATAACCAAGGACTCACAAGATACAAATAAAGATACAAATGTATCTGTAGCTCGTATCTGCGACTGTGTGCGAGTGCACTTTCCGTTGGGCCAGAACAAGGTTAATTCAGTTAGCCATTGTTGCTGTTGCTGTTGCTTTAATTACGCTTTGTTACATAATCATTTCAACTGATGACACGCACACACACACACACACACACACACACACACACACACACACACACACACACACACACACACACACACACACACACACACACACACACACACACGGTCGCGAATATGTATTAAAAGCTAATTTATTATTTCTTCCATTTAATTTGGCGCTTTGGGAAAAACAGCTTGAACAACCCGTTGACAGCCGCTCCTAACAGCAATTTGTTGTCGCTAGAAAATGTTTGCCATAAAATTTCTTTGGCGGTTTTATGGCGTTTGGTAGCCCTCGAAATTTCGCATAAATCCGGTTTTATTTTAGGCAACTTTCTTGCTGCTCCAGCGACAACTAAAAACAGAAGAAAAAAAATAGGGGAAAAAATATAAGATTAAGAAACAGAAAATTAAAATAAATACATCAAATATAAGGGGCTAACTAGGTACCTTTTATGTATATATATATATATATATATATATATATATATATATATATATATATCTAGCCTGCTTTATAGCAACAACAACAACAACAACAGCGACGGCCACGGCCACGGCAATTAGACATTTAAAATTTCACCAGGCAAGAAAAAAAGTTCGTCTCCATCCATCGCTCATTGCAAATTTCCCATGGCCAGAACTTTCGAAAGTTTTGCCCCTTTTATTTTTTGTCTTTATCTAGTTTTATTTTTATTTTATTTTTTTTTTTTTTGTGGGACAGAAAACTGCATAAATTTTGCATAGCTAATAAAACTGAAGAGGCAGAAAAAAAGTGCGCCTGAAAAATGATGCGAAGAGGCGAATTGAAAGCAGCAGACAAGCAGATGATCAGCTATAGCCATAGCTATAGCTATACCTAATGTGAAGAGGGAGAGAGAGAGAGAGAGAGAGTGAGAGTGAGAGAGGGAGAAAGAGAGAGAGAAAGAAAGAGAGACACTGCGAGAGGGAGAGAGAAAGAGAGGGAGAACTTTTAGTTGATCTTCACAAAGTAAAAAAATAAAAAATAATTTTGAAAAATTTATTAAATTATAAAAATATATGCAAATTTATAAAAG
The DNA here is from genome assembly GCA_035047545.1 of Drosophila paranaensis. NCBI lineage: Eukaryota > Metazoa > Arthropoda > Insecta > Diptera > Drosophilidae > Drosophila > Drosophila paranaensis. The sequence goes on along the minus strand of JAWNPL010000022.1, from coordinate 3,243,378 downwards.
AAATTATAAAAATAAAATAAAAATAAAAATATATATAAAATATAAATATTAACACAAAAAAGTATATATGTATATATATAAATATATAAATAAATTTAAAATTAAAAAAATATTGTATAAATTAAATTTTTTTTTTTTAAATTTTTTTAATATTGATAAATATTGCTCCGGCTAGAAAGAGGGCCAACAGTTGGTTGGAATGCCAATTGAGAATGATTTAAGCAGAGTTATTTGATTAGTTAAAGCTACTTATGAAACGCGTAAAAAAATTATGTATTAGAATTTAAAGGCATTAAAAACATACAAAAAATAAAAACAAGTTATTATGGGTAGATAAGAAATAAAGTAAAAGTGATTTAGAAATGATTAAAAATTTAATAAAAATATGTACAAAATTAGAAATAATATATTTATTTAATTTTATTTTTTAAAAAATGTTTTAAAATATATAAAAAAAATATATAAAAACTCGAGTTTTGCATAGAGCAAATAATTGCTGGCAAGAGATGTCAAGCGCTTGATTAATTGATCGATCGATCGATTGATTGATTAAAGCAAAGCAAATAATAAAAATAGAAATAAAATAAATAAAATAAGAAGCACATATTCAAATAAAATATATAATATAATAATAAATTAAAGTAAGTCTATTTTGAAAATATCTATGTTTTATAATATTTATACAAAAATAAATAAACAAAAAAGAAATGCAAATATAACAAAGAAAAACCCCAAATTGATTGAAAATCGCCTCAAATTTGATAGGCACAGGTGAGCAGCGCTCGTAGGTGGCATTAATGGCACTTATCTATGCCACGCCCTGTTACCGCGTGTAACGCCCCCGCAGATATGATAATATAATGGTATTTATCGCCTATTTGGCTGACTTGTACAATATGTATCAGTAATGCACAAAGCTGAATCTGGGCCTGAGCTTTTATCGCTATCGAAGAAGTGGGCAGCGGCAGCGGCAGAGGCAGCGCTGCTCGGGCTGGGGCTATTAATTCAATGCGGTAGGCCCAACTATCAAATAGAAGAAGAAGAGGAGGAGGAGGAAGAAGAAGCAGAAGAGGAAGATAGAGAGAGAGAGAGAGAGAGAGAGAGGGAAGAAGCACACAAAATTCGCGAGTCTATTGAACTTTGTGTTACAACAGCAACAACAACGACAACAACAGTAGCAACAACAAAAATGTATATAAAATAGTTTTGCGCAACAACAACAAACAACAACAATAAGCCACATGAATTGTATGTATATAAACCAAACGCAAAAAAGTTCATTGAACCTGCGGCGGCAATCTTTGCCATGTTGTTGTTGCTAGTTTTTGCCCGAAAGATCAACGACACGCACAAAACAACAACAGCAGCAACAACAACAACAACGGCAACAACAATCATAGTCATAGGCCCAACGCACGCACCAAAAGCCAATGAACTGTCGACGTCGCTGCCGCTCGCAGACAAACATAAAAAAAGTGCGTGAGCCACGCGTCAGCGCCAGCAACAACAACAACAACAACAACGCACGCAAAAAAAAAGAAATATTCGCAAAGATCGACGCACGCACAACAGCAACTAAATGAGGCCGGGCCCCACAAACACACAAAATGTTGCCAAAAATTCAGCAACAACAAGAAGCACCGTTCGCTCGCTCACTCGACTCAACTCGACTCGCTCTCTTCTCGCACGCACAATTGGCAAACATTTCAGCGCGCGCGCTCTCTTTCGCGCTCTCAACATTTCAAAGTCAAGTTGAAGAGCAGCGAAGCTGACGGCCGTCTGCATGTGTGTGTGTGTGTGTGCATGGCCATGCATGTGTGTGCGTGCCTTTGTTTCGTGATCTTTTTCGCCCAATTTGCGAATTCTCTTTGCTAAATTCGCTCTGCGCGGCGTCGCCGTCGACGCTGGCAGCGACAGCAGCGTTGGACGCTTACGCAATTCGCATGTTTGGCAAACATATGGCCCCAAAAACAAAATTATTATACGAGCAACAATAGCAAAAAAAGATTAGAAGAAGAAGAGAGAGGCGGAGGGAGAGGGAGAGTAAAGAAACCGTTTTGCACTGTTGTCGCACTTTATCAGTTGACAACTAGAGAGAGAGAGAGAGAGGGAGAGAGTAACGCAGGCTGTGCGTTTCCCTGCACTTGACTCTTTTTTTCTTTCTTTTGCTGCTGAACACATGTGTGTGTGTGTGTGTGTGTGTGTTATCGTCACAATTGCAACTTTTGCCGCAGCCCTTGCGCCGCATCGAGCCAAAGGCACGTATAGAGAAAGAAATCTGTTGAGTCCATTAAAGTAACAATCATAATAATATATAGAACTAAACTAAATGCAAATTTCGTTTTCGGAAAGAAGAAAGAAAAACATAAAAACTATATATATGTATAAAAAAAGTTTCTTTAATAGATTTTATTTAATATCCTCATTAATTGCAATTTTATAACTTTTACAATTTTCTACATTTTGATTCAGTTCATTGCATACATCAAAAATAAATTGTGAAATAAATTTTGACGAGTTTCTCAATTTGAAATTAGTATATGTTTTTTCTTTTTAATATTTAGTTCGGTTATAGATATCTCATATATATAATTTTATGATTATATATTATACACTTAAGTATTAAAATGCTACATAAATTATTCATTGATTTCTAATTTACTTATTTATTTATATTAGTACGAATTAATATAAAATTACAGGTAACTTAGGTCTAAAGATTTGTGATATGGATATTTCTAAATATTTTATTTATTTTTTATAATTAATAATTATTCATTATATTGTATTATATAACATCTAATTTTCTTGTATTACATATATTTATGTACATTTTTTTTAATTTTTAATTTTTTTTATAAAATAATTTGTTACTGATTTATAGTTTATTTTTTTATTTATAAATAAAATAAAATTTATTTTTATTTTTAGATTTATCTAATACTATTTTTTTTAAATTTTTTATTTATATATATATATATATATATATATATATATATATATATATATATATATATATATATATATATATATATATATATATATATATAATTAATTAATTTGAACTTTAAAATTTATGTACAAGCTTGTAATTTAATATTTTTAAAACTATAAATATTTATATAATTTTATTTTTTTATTTTATTATAATTATTTATACTTTTTGCGCTTATTTCAAAATATTTCATAAAAATAATTTTTTAAAAACGTTTTCTACTTATATATGTTTACTTTTATATTTTTTCTATGTCTTTATTAAGTCTCCTTTCTTTTTAATTTATCAAAAATATTTACACTTTGTGCTTTTATTTATATTTATACATTTATATTTATATTTCTTTAAATTATTTTAAAATGTTTCATTTTTATACCCTGAACCCATTGAAAATGGGAAAAACAGGGTATAATGTTTTTGTTGAAATGTATGTAACAGGGAGAAGGAGGCGTGGCAGACCCCATAAAGTATATATATTCTTGATCAGGGAGACAAGCCGAGTCGATTTGGCCCTGTCCGTCTGTCCGTCCGTCTGTCCGTCTGTCCGTCTGTCCGTCTGTCCGTCTGTCTGTCCGTATGTATGAACGCGTCGTTCTCAGAACCTATAAGAGCTAGAGACTTGAAATTTTTTATGTAGGTTCCTGTATAGCACGAAAAGATCGAGTTTGTTAAAAAAAATCGATAACTGTCTTAATTTTAATGTTATCGATTAAAAACGAAATCGATGCTCCGTTATATAATTATATATAATTCATCTTTATAGCTAGAGTCTTCAAATTTTGCATTTAGTGTTATGTGAGCATTACACAATTTCGGTTTTTGCTAAATTTTGGATGCCACGCCCCCTTCGCCTCAAAATTGTAAGTCCCGTATTTCAAATACTAGAGACTTGTGCTTTGGCACATACATACATATGGATGACATGATCACGCCCAACAAGTTTGATCAAAATCGTTACTCTAGAAAAAAAGTTATTAAACATTTAATTTCCCATAGCATTGCCATGCAAAGCAGCCAAAGAACAGCTGACGCACCGATTGGCGTGTGTGTGTGCGTGCGCCTGTGCGTGTGTGTGTACGTTTTGCTTGTAATGAACGTACATATGCATGTGTATATAAAAGAAACAAAGAATGCTTGGAATAACGGTTCTTCATAGGGTTTAGGGTATACCCTTGTCGAGCGGTCTCGACTAGAGTTTTCTTACTTGTTTTATTCTTAGATATTTTTAAAAATTTGTTTTAGTTACTAAGTTTTCATTTTATACAATTTCTCTCTCTCTATATATATATATATATATATATATATATATATATAGATGTATCTGCTCTATCGCCGTTTGGATCTTTTTATTTTGATTGCTTGGCCAAAAAGTCGCACATCATTTGTCTTGGCCACATTTGTGTGTTGGCTGCAATTGATCTTTAACTGCGGCGCTGATCTCTGGCCAACATTTAAGCCGCCCAACAACAACACATTCGATGCACATTTTTGCAGCTGTCCAGGAAAATTAAAAATAACAAAATAAATATAAATAATAAAAACAAAATTTGGCTGAATTCGTATAATTTGTCTTGTGTCGCACCTTTTGAACTGCCGGCAGCGCGTCAATTAATCAATGCCAATAATGCAGCAGAGTGTTCAATAGAGATGCCAGCCACGCCTCAAACACTTCCGCCTCCAAGTAGTGGGAGAAAGGGAGGGAGTGACAGAGGGGAGGGGGGGGGGGGGTGGGTTAGTTGAGCAGCTGTTGATACGACGATTTGCTGCGAATAGAGCTAAACATATGTTCTTATCTATATCTGTCAGATACGTAAGTGGGTCACAGACAAGCTCACGCACACGCACACGCACGCATAGAACGCTAATGCGTATACGCACTCGCGCGCTCTCGCTGACTGGCTGGCTGGCTGCGTAAATTGCGTATACGCAATGTGTGTCAAGGACAGATATGTGCGAAATTTTTATTATTATTATTGTGGCCGTTGTTGTTGCTGGTTTTCAATGTTTCAGCGCTAAATTTAAATGACAACAACAACAACAACAGCAACAATCAGGCACCTACTGAACTAATTTGCCTCTGTGTGTGTGCGTGTGTGTGTGCGTGTGTGCGTATGCCTGCGTGTGCCTATCTCTCTCTCGCTCTCTGTGTGTGTGTGTTTGCGTAGATAGCATTGAGTTTCAACTGACTAACGACCCGCTAGAAACTGTTTGCTAGCTCGCTGCCTGCCTGCCTGCCTGCCTGGCTGGCCGATCTTTCAGTTTTTTTTGCACAACGCACGCCCACGGCCAAGCCAAAGGTCAAACAGAGCCAACTGCGAAAATTTCTCTTTTTTTTTTGCGAGCAGTTTGGACAGCTGTAATAAAGCTCAAATGAGTGAAGTTGAAATGCTCCCTTTCACCCTCTCTCTCTCTCACTCTACTCATAGATATCTGTCAGCTGCAAAAGTATATGCGTGAGTGGGACTCTGTGATCTCCTTTAGATATAGAAGTATCTCCGAGATACTTGAGAGAATCTTTACGATATGCAACATATATGTTGGCTATATGATAACCATATGGGCGAAACTCAAAGATCTATCTTCGATATATAAGTATCTGTGAGATACTTGAAAGTATCTTTAGTATTATTATATGTTATAGATACAAAAGTATCTGTAGACGACTTAAAGGTCTCTATTAGGTATAGAAATGTCTGTGAGATACTTGACAATATATAGAAGACTCATAGCTGTTATAGGTATAAAAGTATCGTGAGAAAGATCTCCATTAGATTTAGATGTATCTCTGAGATATATACATAATTGTCCTTAAAATATGCCACCTACATGTAACTATCTCTAAAATACATCATATATAAGCCACAAATATTTCTATTAAATATGATATATCTTATATATCTGCTAGATATGCAAGTATCTGTGAGATACAAAAGTAGACAAAAACTATCTTTGACACACATAGCAGAGATGCTCAAGTAACTCAAATAGACAAAGCTAAATAAGATCTTGGCTTACAGAGATGCGCTCTGTCATTTAGCTGTTTAATATGGCCCCAAGCTGTGTTACATATCTGAGATGACATAAAGCAAAGGGAGGATATAATAGTGCGAAAGACTAACGGGGCGGAGTTAAAGTAAAAAATTATAAAAAATATTTTATATATACATACATATATAAAAAAATAAATAAATAAACTTTTATGAATCTATATACATTTATTTATAACTTTATTATATACATATATTTTTTTTTTATTTTTTTATGTATTTTTTATATTTATGTTTTATATATTTTTTATTTTTCTTTTATATATTTTATACATTATAAAATTTTTGTTAGCATGTCTAACATCTCTTCTCGCTCTCTCGCTCTCTCTCAGCCTTCTCTCTCGCTTTCGCACATTCTTTTAGTGTGTCAAATTTCCAATTGGGTCGCACGCATCGCAACTTCTGCTATTTGCGAATTTTTTTGCTTCTTTTAATTTTTGTTGCTTTTTTTTTTGCAAACGCGTCGATCGCGGAAACGAAACAAAAAATGTTGTTGTTGTTGGCGCTTTGTGTGTGTGTGTGTGTGTGTGTAAAGCAACGAACGCATTGCGTAATCGCCACTGCTCGTCGCTGCGCCTTTGCAGCTTGACAACACAAAGCAGCGGTGTCAGCAGCGGACGCTAGTTAAGTTTAGTTGGCCGCCTAGTTAGCGCCTACATGTGTGCATTATGTCTACTATAAGTGTGTGTGTGTGTGTGTGGATGTGTGCATGTGTGTGTGCCCATGTGCTGGCTGTTTAAAAAAGCAGTTAGAAGTCAAATGGCGCTGTCGAAATGACGACGCTGCTGCGCTCTGCAGCTCTGCCGTTCGCCAGAGCAGCCAGCTTTCGTGCGTGTGTGTGTGCGTGCGTGTGAGCTTTTGTCAGCTGCTCTTTGGCGTCATGCGTAAGCGGCTATAAATTTAGCCAGCACCAAGCGGCAGCAAAAGCAGAAGAACCAGAGTCAAAACGATGTCGTGGGCTGCGCAGGCGTTAGCGTCGCCAGCGGCGTCGCTGCCAGCGTCGACAGTGACTTTTCGCTTTTTGTGTACAGTTGTTCATTTCATGCCTGCTTTTTCGGCCGAACGCGGAATAGAATTCTTTTTTCTTCTGCTTCTTCTTCTTTTTCGTTTTTTGCGAAATTAGCAACAACAAGAAGAAGAAGAAGAAGAACAACGCAAATCTAACAGCGAATTCTTTTTATTTGCCATTTTATTTTTTGCCTGCTTTTTTTCTTTATTTTATTTTCTTCTTTTTTTTTTTTGTCTTTTATAGCGACGCACAAAAGCGCGTTAAGTTTAGCCTATTGAGAACTACAACAACAACAGCAACAACGGCGGAGGCAGCAGCAGGCAGGCAGGCAGCGTATTTAGGTCAAACGCTCAACTGCTGGCAACTGCGTGCCGATTGGCAAAAATACAAAAAAAAAGTCCAAAAAAAAAGAAGCGAAAAATTAAATTTTTTCTTTGCGAATTTTTTTTCCTGCTGGGTTTTTTGCTGATTTCATTTATCTTTTTGTCCGGCTGCTGTTGTTGTTGTTGCTGGCTCTTCTAGGTTGTTAGTTGTCTATGGAACAGCAACAACGACAACGACAACACTGTTTTTTATTGCCCATGGTGTGCGTTGCCTAAATAACGGTTCATCAAACGTCATGACCAAGATGGACACATATGTACGAGCATGCCTATGTATCTGTGAGATACGCAAGTATCTATGGAATACATATGTACATATGTAAGTATCTGTGAGATACAACTGTCAGATACTTAAGTATCTGTGACATATGCGAGAATATGAGAAATAGATAAGAATCTGTTAGCTATGCAAGTAGCTGCTTGATAGAGAGGCAGTTATCAGATACAGAAGCATCTGTGAGATATAGAAATATCTGTGATGTATGTATACATATGTCAGATATAGATACAGTTGTATATCTGTGCGATACATAACTATCTGCAAGATATGTAAGGAACATAAGTATCTGTAAGATACCAAAGTATCTGTAAGATACTGATGAGAGTATCTTGAGATGAGTATCTGATATGAGTATCTTAGACTCATATAACTTTAAGATTGCAAACGTATCTGTGCGTATATCACACAGTTCATTTCACATATCCAAGTATTTGTTGGGCTCTCAAGTATCTGTAAGATATACAGTTATATCTAACATACTTTGACCCAGACTCACACATAAAACAAATCGAGAAAATAGTTTTGAGATTTGGAATCAATAATATGTACATATAAATATCTTAAATTATTAATTTCAAATAGTCTTCAAAATACTCAGTTTATGCCTAAATTTCGTTAACCAACACTGAGTCGCACTACTACGACATGTGAGGATCTGCGGAATGAGTTCTTTAAGCAGTTTCTCAGATGTCATCTGCTCTCTCTCTCTCTCTCTCTCTCTCTCTTTCCCTCTTATCTCTTAATTATTCATATAAAAGAAAAACATTCAGTATTACATACATACATATAATTTTAGAGTTTTCTTTTTGATTCCGTGAATGGAATCCCGTATGAACGTTGCAAATCAACAATAATAATACTGCGAATACAATGACAACCTTGCACGAATGTTGCTTTCGCACTTCCCGCTTCGTCTTCATTCGTCGTTGATCGATGTTTGTCGTGCGTGTCGTGGCGGCAGCAAGTAGCATAATAATCAGTCGGTGATATCGATATCTATCGATATGTATCGATACATTTGTGATCAATCAATAAACAGTGTAAGTCTCTCAGTCGAGTTCTCTGCTGAGTGACGATGTACGTGTCTCTGTGTGGATCTGTGTCGTAATACAATTATCTGCACGCACATATCGATATCTATCTATATACGCGCTGAGTTCTGGTGTTTTTCTAATTTTCAGTGTAATTTTCCATTTCCAATTTGATAAATATTTCCATTTCTTCGCAATCATTTTCCAATGTTTCCAGATCAGTTTCAGTTTTTCCAGTTTTAGTCCATCGTTCATGCATGCGTGTGTTGGGTTTGGTGTTCAGGAACTTGGGTACAATGTGTCTTTCACGGATAGCTGAGGAAGCTGCATTCAGGATTTGAGTTTTGATTTTTTGCTGTGTGGATGCTTTCGCTTGGCGTCGACTGGCGGCTTCTTTTGCTCCACCGGCGGCTTCGGCTCGACGCTGCGCGGCTGCGGCTGAGGCTGAGGCTGCTGCGCTTCCTTCGTCGGCTTCTTCTTCACAACTGGCGTAGTAGTGAGCGGCTTTTTCTTCTTGCCCTTCGCCGACTGCGGCTGAGGCTGCGGCTGCGGCTGCGGCGGCTGCTGCTGCTTCTGTGGCGTGGCGGCCGGCGCGGCTGGCGATGGCTTGGTCAGTCCCTTGCGCACGGCATGGGGGCGCGACTCCGATACGCCCTCCGGCGACGTCTTCGTTTTGGGCGAACTGGACGGCGACGATATTGGCCGCGTGCGCGGCGACTCCTGATAGCAGGACATGCCTTCGGCCAGATTGTCGTAGCGCGGCTGCTGTGCCTTCAGGCGCGCCTGCAGCTTGGTGGGCTTCACCGGCGGCGAATACGACTCCATCGTGTACTGCGTTGAGGAGCCGTTGGCGGCGGGCACAGAGCTGATTTTCCAGCGGCCGGCGCGCTCCATCTGGATGGCTCGATAGATCAAGTGGCGTGGCACGGGAATGGGCAGGGCGGCGTGCATTGCCTGTGGAACAGTGGAATGTGGAACACTGAATGGACTATTGAGCATAAGATAGACAATGTAATGTGCGCTTGGAATACTGTTGCAGGAAGTGAGAAGAGTGTAAATGAGAACACTTAAGGCTGCTGGCAATGCTGGGAACAGTTGGAATGAGTTACATATTGAAAAGTTTCAACTGAGCAGAGATTTTCATAAGCTATTGAATTGGATGGGAAATTGAAGATGTGAACAGATGAAGCTGTGAACAGTTTGAGCTATGAACAGATGAAACTGAAGCTACGAAGCTGTGAACAGTTAACGCTATGAACAGTTCAAATGACGTGGAGTCCAAGCTAAGAACAGTTTGAGTAATGAACGATTTCTATTATGAACAGTTCAATCTATAAACAGTTGCCATGATGAACAGATGAAACTGAAGATATGAAACGGAACTCTGTAAGCTATGAACAGTTTAAGCTATGAACAGTTTAAGCTAAGAACAGGTAAAGCTATGAATAGTTTCAGCTATGAACAGTCCAATTGCAATCAAGCATACACAAAACTGTGAACAGTTTCGAGCTTTGAATACGAAATTTATCCGAGCCATTCTTACCGAGTTGTAGAGTTTCTTTTGATCCTTGCTGAGCTTGGTCCAGGCTTCGGGCGCTCGCTCCATGGCCTCGTCGATGCTACAGTTGTGCATTATGCAGAACTCGCGCACATAGTTGTAGAACTGTATGGGCGTGGCATTCTTGGGGCGAAAGTGGCCCATGGCAGCGATAAGGCCGACGCGCTTCTCGTGCGGCGACTGAGCTTGAGGCTGGGATTTGGCCAAGTCGCGCAGCAGCTCTGCATCGCTCGAGATTATTTTTTTGTTGTCTTGTTGTTTTTTTCTTCTTTGTTTTTGTTGTTGTTTCTCCAATTTTTCGTGTTGTTGTTGTTGTTGTTTCTCCAGCTTTTCGGGTTGTTTCTGTTGTATTGCTTGTTGCATTTGGTCTGTGTGTTGTTGTTGTTGTTGTTTCTCCTTATATTCCTCATTCGGTTGACAATGCAGCTTCTCTTCTCCATGATGATGCACTACTTGTTGTGGTGGTGGTGGTTGTGGTGGTTGTTGTGGTGTTTGTGACTGTTGTTGTTGTTGCTGTTGTTGTTGTTGCAGTTCCGTCTGCTGCTGCTGCGGCGGCAGCTGCAGCTCTTGTTGTTGTTTTTGATTTTGTGTCATTTTAATGCGATATTCAATTTGGTTTACACCGGCTAAAGTTTTATAACGATTTATATACTATCACTTGCTACGATTTATACAATGAGATTTTGCCAAACGATAAAATAAAAAAATTAGAAAAGAAAAAAAAATAAAACGTGTGCCTTAGCTGAGCACTACTAAATGAACAATATGAAGCTGAGCCGGAAAAGCTGTTTAGGTCGACCGAATCTCGGAGGCACAGCCTGCTTGAGACTACAAAAAATCACGAAAATGCTCGAGTTTTGGTGAAAACAAATCTCTTGGTGAAACTGAGTGGGAAAACTCCAATTGGAGCGTTTCAATTCCATTTGTTGCACTGCAGAGATTTATTAGGCACACCATAACTGTCGGAATGAAACACATGTTCTCTTATTAAAGCTCCCAATTTAATTCAGCATATGCCTGGAATACTGAAATAGAACACAAAAGAGATTGCTTAACTGTTGCGGCTCGGCTCAGTTTCCGTTCATATCTTTATCAGCTGATTTTAGAATTCAGTGCGCATTCCAGCATTGAGCATTGATATTGGGAGCGCACAGCAAAGTGGAATACTATTAAAGAGCTGGCAAAGTGGAATGGTAGAAACGGAGCAGAGGTTGCATTGGTAGGAATACTGGAATGAAATACTAAAGAGGTCGTCTAAAAGGTTTACCAAGCAGTTTTAATTGATAGATATCAGATATGTACTTATTATTGGTGGAATGGTGGTGGTGGAATGCCGGAATGAAACACCAAAGAAATCGCATAGCAAACTAATAATAGATTTTATATTTTTATACTTATGATATATGCTTACGATCATAATACATCAAGCTGACAAGACTGAACTACGCGGAATGCTGGAATGGAACAGCAAAGAGAGCGTAAAACCGCTTATCAACTAGTGGACAATTCTGTATGCCATATCTATAGCCTAAGATGAATTTTATTATTGAGTTAGACGGCTCCTACTGTTAGGAATGCTGGAATGGAACAGCCAACAGATCGCTCGACAGCTTAACAATTAGTTTTATACTGTATTTAGTTTAATTATACTATTATTATTAGCTGGGACACCCCTTGCTGCGCGGAATGCTGGAATGGAACAGCACTTCGATTGCATAACAGTTTATCAATAGCTTTTTCCACGTTTCTGTCAATCTACCGATAAGTTCAGGCCATTGCGACAGCTGCGACTGTGACAACGCCTAATGCTCGACTCCCCGGACATTCATATGTCCATCCCCCGCTACCCTATATCGAATGCTACCCACTCGACCAGTTGCCGGCTATGCCATGCCATGCCATGCGATGCCGGGTTGTCGCGCCGCATCGCTTTCTGTTGCTTTTCGCGTCCGTTCCATTAAACCATTTGTTAGAGCTATCGACGGTCCGCAGTGCACACACTTGAGCCGCTGCTCGAGCGTTGTTAACCTTGAACATGCGCGCAGCGATGACGGCGCTACCCGACTTTCCGACTTGCCCGTCTCAACAATCGCCGCTCTCTATGTATATGTGCTCATGTATGTGTTTATAGTATAAGAATAGAACACAAAACTTCTAACAAGTTTTGCGCGTGCGCAGCGCGAATGCAGCGCAGCCAGAGGTAAAGCAAAATGAAAGAAAAGCAAAAGCAATAGAACGGATAACAAATGAAATATGAAAAAAAAAGAAAAAACAATAAAAAATCATAAAAAATATATATGTATGTAAATATATATGTAGGTATGTATATACAATATATAAAATTCGATCGCAACGCAGGGTGGCTTTGGCAGTGGAAGCTGAAAGAAGTCTGGCTAAAACTATATATATATATAGATATATATATGTATATATGTATATAGTCACACACACCTCAGCGACTGCAGGCGGCATTTACTTTTCAAGTTCCGTCATCAAAGCGAAACGAAACGAAATGAAATGAAATGAAACGATCTATCGAAGTCAAAAATCGAAATTGTGCTGGGCTTTCAGGCCAAAGCGCGACTAGATTCAATGCCAGCGCAGCGGCGAGTGGAAGGTGTGCAATTAGTTTGGCTTATTAGAGCTACCTGGCAGATGCAGGTGTCAAGGGCAGTCCAGCCGTCGGCACTATCCATTGAAATCGCCCGTTAAATAACTTTCAAAGCGGTTTCTCACTCGCCGATTAGTCATAGTCAGCTATATACTATATATAGCAACTGTACTTTAGTATTTGTATGCATACAACTGGCTCGCATAAGTCTTGGCTAACGATCAAGCATGCAAAATTATTCCTATTGCGATACCCTGCTCTCAGACACATGGGGCATGCTCGACTGGCATATATCCAGGTTCTACCAACTCTCGACTCCCCCCTCTCTCTCACTCTCTGCTCGCTGTTTAATAGCACAGGCGAGTCGAGTAATTACAGAGAGTTTGTCTTCGATCGGGTTTTGGACTTTAACGAGATATAATAGATGCCCGCGATGCCGGCTACTTGTTAATCATAGAGTCGGAGAAAAATATTGTTTATAACCAAATGGCTGAAAGAGTTTTGCGGAAACTTGTTTTTGCCTTCTTTTTTTTTTCTCAACGACAATAAAACGATTTATTGCCGCATGCAGTCGTCGCAGCTAAACGTTGCCTTAGCTATCAGATAAGCGTATATATATGTATATATATACCGAATGAGGAAACCTATTCTCGTTTTCATTCACGATCTCAGTGCGCTTGGGTATATCTAGCTGTTGCTGAGGGGCTCTCCCTTGACAATTACTATATGTTTTAAGAATTTGATGCTGATTCAATACGGCCCCTTTGTTTCTTTCCGTCTGTCTCTACTTCTGCTCCTGTCTCTCTCTCACTCTCTCTCTGTCGATCTGTCTATTTATATTTGTATCCATATATATCTCCTTCAATCTCTCTCTCTCTCTCTTTCTCTGCCTCTCTTACTGTCTTACTGTCTTTATATGTCGCTTTTTTTATCACTCTCTCTCTCTTTTTGTCTGTCTCTGTCTTTCTCTCTCTTTCTCTCTCTTTCTCTTACTCTTTCTATCAAATATATATTGCTTTTTCTATTACCCTCTCTCTCTCTTTGTCTGTCTCTGTCTTTCCCTGACTCTCTCTCCCTCTCTCTCTCTCTCCCCTTCTCTATCTCTCTCTATCTATGTTTATCTCTCTCTCATACTCTCTCTCTCTTTCTCTCTCTCTCTCTCTCTCTCTCTCTCTCTTGGCTTTAGTGTGTCTCATTTGCTTTAGTTTGTTTGAGCTTTTGAGGCTCTTACTAGCTTTCGATCAAGCATCTGACAATGCGATTTCTGTTCCACTTTTGTGCTTTAGCTAATCCATTGTTGCTCCTTCCTCTCTCTCTCTCTCACACTCACTCTCTACCTCCCTCCCTCTCTCTCTACGTCTTTTTTCGAAAATTTCCGACAATGCTTTAGTTTAGGGTTGAAAGTTCAACCATTAAAGGCAGTCGCCATTGAGGTTTACATTTTTGTCTACTCAGTTATATATCGACTGAGTTCTACACCGACTTCCTATATAAGATATAGTTTCCTTAACTGGTTCTATTACAATCCTAGCTGCTTCGCATATAAGATTCGTCTTCCTGGCCAAGCAGGTTAATACCATCATCTAGCCTAGTTTAGTCTAAAGTTTTCATACACCCAACCTTGGTCATAGCTACTAGCCACTATATGCTATAGTCTCATGCCATTTCTTCACACTAGCTGTGGTCTGTTCGAGTAATTTGGCCAATAGATTTGCGTTGTTGTTGCTGGATTATTTATGGCCGTCTTATGGTAGGCTAGCACTAAAAATGGCAGCCGACCCTCGGAGCACACACGCTTGCCTAGGCTGTCTCCTACCCCCGGTCTCTGTGCTCTGTCGCTCGGCATGTCGGCCTCGGCCTAGGCTCGTTTAACCTATGCCATCTCGTTTGCACACACACACATGTGTGTGTGTGTGTGTGTGTGTGTGTGTGAACAACCCTTACCGCCTGTGCATAGCTGCCCTACGTCTGCCTACGAGCCTCGCTTTTGCGCTCTCCCTCTCCCTCTCTCTCACACTATCTGTCTGTCCCGCTTGCTCGCACTTCCGCATGCGCGCGCTCGCTCGCACTCGCACACTCTGCTTGCGGCTGTCTCGCTCTGGCATTGTGTGCGTTGTCCAGTTGGCTTTGCCTGCTTGACTTGAAATTGAGCTACCCTACACACACACACACACACACGCACACACACTAGCATAGCACACGCCTCTGCGCTAGGCTCTGGCTTGCGTGTTCTATGGCTGCTGACTACCTTAAATATTTCGAATATTTCTAGACATAATGCACACACACACACACACACTTACACACACTAATATGTATATATATATATATATATATATATATATATATATATATATATATACATATATATTTATATTCTTCTTTTTCCCTCTTTTTTTGGGGGTTGAACATTTGCTGTTGGGCGTTTTGCCAATTGTAGGCGTGTGGCTTGTTGTTGTTAGTTGCGTTGCAGCAATAATATGCAACGGCCATTGAAGTTAAGCCACACACACGCACGCACACACACACATGCACACACACACACACATACATATACATAGATTGCAGTGCGAATCGCTGAAGCGTTGCTGGCGACAGCTTCGTGGCGCTGTTTCGGCTGCGGCATTCGTGTGAATATATATATATATATATATATATATATATATATATATATATATATATATATATATATATATATATATATATATATATATATATATATATATATATTATATTTACACAAGCACACACACCCTCACACGCTCACTTCCTCATGTTAGGCTACCTTTTGGGGCACGCTCTTCGCCGCACTTAATTCACCTGCTTCACTTCACTTCACATTTCACATTTTACACTATTTGCATTTGCGCAAAAAGTGCAAAAGTTGACACACACGCAACATGCAACATGCAACAGCAACAGCCATTATTATAACACACACACACACACACACACACTCACTTACCTATAATGGACGCCATTTTGCTGGCCCTTTGCAGCATTTGCACTTAATGAAATTCTTTTTTAATAATAATTCTTTTTTTACATTCAACTCACTCTCTCTCTCTCTCTCTTTCTCGCTCTCTTTGCAGGTGAGTGTTGTCAACGCAGTGCGGCCTTTATTTATTAATGGATTTCCCATATCGGATCCACACACCCCCCCCCCCCCCTCACATATCTCAACTGTTTTGACGTAAAGTGCATTAAGAGCGTAAGTCCATTTTTTTGTTGTCGGTTAATGAAAATGGAAAATGCATTTTCAATTTTCATTCCCATTTCGTTTCGTTTCGTTTCGCGCTGTCAATGCGATTGGCTAATTATCATTAATTATGCGAGCTCAAGACTGACATTTGCCGTCAGCTTTTTACGTTTATTAATTTCTCATTTCGATATGAAACTTATAAAAAGCCTATGGAGCTGTCCAGAAGAGATTGAAGCTCTTCTCCTATAATAAATATATAACTGATGGAGCATGAGGCTGGCAGTTGAGAGATCTGCTCGAAAGTTATTAACAAAGTTGCGTTTATCTCGAAAATTATAGTCAGGATTATCTAAATTATTATTAGGACTATAAATCTGATCTCCCTTAAAGTAATTCCCAGCCAGATATTATCATAATATTATATTGTTCTTTACTATAATAATGAAATATTTCTGATCTTAAAATGAGAAACCTAAGCAATAATCTATATAGAAAATTGAAGATCTTCTGCTACTGTTCTATATCTAATATCTGAATTATAGAAAAGAAATAATTATATGATATCTAGATCTTGTAGTTTTCGAGATCTATGCATTCATATAACTACAGACGGACGGACAGACACAGCTCATAGTTCCGACTACTCTGTATAGAGTAGAATCTGTCTAGCTTAGGGATGAGTTATACGTAACTATTGATTGCATAAATGGATCTCTCCAAGTCTATGCTAGTCAAGCTCAATCTGCTTTAGTCTCTCACACGTCTACGATCTCCTGGATCCCCAAGTCAATCATCATTCACAATGATCTGGCTTCTACAAACAGATTTCGGCTGCCTTTGATTGAAAAACTTCTTATAGTAATCCAATTTCAGGTGCTTAGCGCAAGGCGAGGCAGCGCCTAGAACGGGGCGAACTGCGCCCAGTCACGACATCGTTCGCTGGCGAACGCGAACGAGTGTGTTGAGTGCAGCGTTTGTGGGGCGACAGCTGCGTGTGCCGACTTGTAATTAGATTGTTGACCCCCTGACGCGGGCCCTCAAAACACTCGGCCGAAACTCTCTAGCGAATGCGGTTTCGCCAGGGCTTGGGCAACGATAATGCCAACTCATGTCGCGTATGTCCAAAATCAACAAACAAAATGAAGCCGAGAAGAGAGAGAGAGAGAGAGAGAGAGAGAGAGAGAAATATATATATATATATATATATATATATATATATATATATATAAGCTATATTTAGTAATGGTCGAGGTATTCACTAGTCAGGCACTCCCTGCTGGATCTCTCTGACTTGCTTCACTTAGCTTTTTCTATTGTTTTTTTTTTGGGCTGAAATTCGATGCAGACGTGACTACAGCACGCAGGATATATAGATATTAAATATATATCTCGAATATATATATATATATATATATATATATATATATATATATATATATATATATATATATATATATATATATATATATATATATATATATATATATATATATATATATATATATATAGCAACAAGAAGAGCGTCCGCTTTAAGCATGGCAAGTGTTGCGCTTTGGGCACTCAGCCGCATGACGGAATTGCAACCCACAATCGCAGCAAAAGCCACCCAGCGGCATCCAGTGGTTGTTGCCACAGTTGCCGCCGTTGCGCAGGCGCGCACCTACACTTTGGCCCCGAATGCTACTTGGCTGCCTCCTACTGACTGCGACTCCAACTCCAACTCCAACTCCAACTCTGACTCTGACTCCAGCTACGCGTCCGACTCCGACAGAGCTGAGATTAACATCACTATGTCATAAAGTTTGCCAGTCAGCTCTGATCCCATAAAGTTTTGTGCGTTTTCTCTGGCTCTCAACGCGCTCTGTGGACGCAGCGAAGTCCATTAGCTAGGCCAAAGGGTTTGACAAGCGATTGAGATAGAGATAGAGATAAAGATAGAGATAAAGATAGAGATAGAGATAGAGATAGAGATAGAGATAGAGATAGAGATAGAGATAGAGATAGAGATAGAGATAGAGATAGAGATAGAGATAGAGATAGAGATAGAGATAGAGATAGAGATAGAGATAGAGATAGAGATAGAGATAGAGATAGAGATAGAGATAGAGATAGAGATAGAGATAGAGATAGAGATAGAGATAGAGATAGAGATAGAGATAG
Organism: Drosophila paranaensis; assembly: GCA_035047545.1. Taxonomy (NCBI): domain Eukaryota; kingdom Metazoa; phylum Arthropoda; class Insecta; order Diptera; family Drosophilidae; genus Drosophila; species Drosophila paranaensis. The sequence goes on along the minus strand of JAWNPL010000022.1, from coordinate 3,225,102 downwards.
AGATAGAGATAGAGATAGAGATAGAGATAGAGATAGAGATAGAGATAGAGATAGAGATAGAGATAGAGATAGGATAAGGATAAGGATAAGGATAAGGATAAGGATAAGGATAAGGATAAGGATGAGGATGAGGATGAGGATGAGGATGAGATTGAGGAAGAGGAAAGGATATATATAGATACATATAGATCTGATTACGAATATGGATATGGAAAGAGATATAGATATGAATATGGATAAATATATAGCTATAGATATGGATGTGGATAGAGATAAGGATATGGATAAAGGTTAAGGCTAAGGATAAGGGCAAAAGTAAGGATAAGGATAAGAATAGAGATTAGAATAGAAATATGGTTATGGATATGGATAGGAATATATATAGGATATGGATATGGGCATGGATATGGATAAGCATATGGATAGGGATAGAGATGCAGATGTAGTTATAGACTTGATTGAGTCAGCTCTTAGAGTACTTGCCATTCGACTTGCCTTTGCTCCCATAATTGTTTCGTTGCAGCAATTGTTGCTGCTGTTGCTGCTGTTGTTGTTGTTGCTGCTGCTGCTGCTATCGTTGCACTTTAGGCTGCTGCACGCAGAGCACGCATTTTCAGCGTGAAATGCAATTTCTGCGCCAAAGGAATTTCAATTGTGTTGGTGTGTGCCAAGAGTGCCTCAACTCTAGCTGCGGCTGCGGCTGCGGCTTCAGCTGCTGAGCTTTGAGCAACTGCAGCGCCGACTGCAACTGCTGCTGCTGCTGCTGCTGCTGCTGCTGCTGCTATGAGCGCATGTGTATTGTAATTTCGGTTTGCTTGCAGCTGGCAAACAAGAAGAAAAACTCCCGCAACATACACAGAGAGAGAGATAGAGAGAGAGAGAGAGAGAGAGAGAGAGAGAGAGAGGGAGAGTGTGAGTGTGAGTGAGTGAGTTGCAGGCGCGTCAGTTCGTCCGTTTGTCAGTTTGTCAGTCAGTCAACGCACGACGCTCACGCAAATCACGCAACTCGAATTGTCTTGGCCTGTTCTAGCCAAGTTGTTGCCGTTGTTGCCAATTTCATTTGCCGCCGCATTCCTTTGGGTAGCTGCCACATCTTTCGAGCCGCGTCTTCAGCTGCATCTTTTCGCTTCAGCTTCAGCTTCGGCTTGTTCTTCCCTTGTTTCGATTTTTGTTTTTCTTTTTTGTTGTTTTTTGTTGTTGTTAGTTGAACTTGGAGGCCACTGCAAATTGCACTCAGCGCACACAATTTTCAAACTCTATTGTTGCGCGAGCAGCAGAAAAAGACATAGTGTTGGATAATTTTGATGCTGAATCTATTTGCAATTGCCCAGATCCCAAAACAACTGATAAGCGCATCAAAGTGGAGCATGAGAAGGCGAATGGGGGAGAGAGAGAGAGAGAGAGAGAGAGAGAGAGAGAGAGAGAGAGAGAGAGAGAGAGAGAGCGAGAGAGAGAGAGAGAGAGAGAGAGGGAGAGAGAAAGATTGATACAGATTACTTCTCACTCTCTCGGCTCAATCTCTCGGCTCATGTTCAGCTCACTATCAGCTCATTCTCAGCTCATTCTGAGCTTATTCTCAGCTCATTCTGAGCTTATTCTCATCTCATTCTCAGCTTATTCTCAGCTCATTCTCAGCTCATTCTGAGCTCATTTTGAGCTCATTCTCAGCTTATTCTCAGCTCATTCTCAGCTCATTCTCAGCTCATTCTCAGCTCATTCTCCGCTCATTCTCAGCTCATTCTCAGCTCATTCTCAGCTCATTCTCAGCTCATTCTCAGCTCATTTTGAGCTCATTCTCAGCTTATTCTCAGCTCATTCTCAGCTCATTCTCAGCTCATTCTGAGCTTATTCTCATCTCATTCTCAGCTTATTCTCAGCTCATTCTCAGCTCATTCTAAGCTCATTCTCAGCTCATTCTCAGCTCATTCTCAGCTCCTTCTCAGCTCTTTCTCAACTCATTCTCTTAGCTTAATCTCAGCTAATTCTCAGCTCATTCTCAGCTCATTCTCAGCTCCCTATCAGCTCATTCTCAGCTCACGCTCAGCCCATTCTCTAAGCTTATTCTCAGCTCATTCTCAGCTCATTCTCAGCTCATTCTCAGCTCCTTCTCAGCTCTTTCTCAACTCATTCTCTTAGCTCATTCTCAGCTCATTCTCAGCTCAATCTCAGCTCATTCTGAGCTCATTCTCAGCTCATTCTCAGCTCCTTCTCAGCTCTTTCTCAACTCATTCTCTTAGCTCATTCTCAGCTCATTCTCAGCTCATTCTCAGCTCATTCTCCGCTCATTCTCAGCTCATTCTCAGCTCATTCTCAGCTCATTCTCAGCTCAATCTCAGCTCATTCTCAGCTCATTCTCAGCTCATTCTCAGCTCCTTCTCAGCTCTTTCTCAACTCATTCTCTTAGCTTAATCTCAGCTAATTCTCAGCTCATTCTCAGCTCATTCTCAGCTCCCTATCAGCTCATTCTCAGCTCACGCTCAGCCCATTCTCTAAGCTTATTCTCAGCTCATTCTCAGCTCATTCTCAGCTCATTCTCAGCTCCTTCTCAGCTCTTTCTCAACTCATTCTCTTAGCTCATTCTCAGCTCATTCTCAGCTCAATCTCAGCTCATTCTGAGCTCATTCTCAGCTCATTCTCAGCTCCTTCTCAGCTCATTCTCAGCTCAATCTCAGCTCATTCTGAGCTCATTCTCAACTCATTCTCAGCTCACGCTCAGCCCATTCTCTAAGCTTATTCTCAGCTCATTCTCCGCTCATTCTCAGCCCATTCTCAGCTTATTCTCAGCTCATTCTCAGCTCATGCTCCCTTCATTCTTTTAGCTCAGTCTCAGCTTAATTTGAATTGGATATATAGAATATATGCATATACTTTTGTACAATTTCTCTTTCAATTTTTAGTTTGCGCTGCTCAATAATTAGCGCGCAGGCTGCAACATGCTGCTTCAGCTGGAACGTGCCACACGGCCGCGAGGCGAGGGCACGCGCTGCAAACAGCAGCAGCAAATGTTTAAAATACGTTTTGTTTCCTTTTTTTTCGGGGCACTTAGCTGAAGTCTTTGATTCGCGCTGGCAGTTAGCGGTTGAAATTAACATGTTGTTGGGGAAGGCGCAGAGGCAGGTAGCAGGAGCAACTCAGAGGGAGAGGCAAGGGCAGTGGCAAAGAGCGGCAGCAGAGACAGAGACTAAGACAAAAGCAAAAGCAGCAGCAGCAGCAGCAGAGGCAGAGGGAGCAGCAGAGGCAGCGACAGCGACAGCAACTGTGTCTGAGTGCCTCGCTGCTTATCTTTATCGACATTTGTTTTCTCTCGTGTCTGTTTCAACTGGCCCTGTTAGCCAGGCCAAGCAACTGCCCAAAAAAAAAAAAAAAAAAAGCCAAAAAGACTAAAGAAAAGGAAGCTAAAAACTGCACAGAAAAAAGTGCCAACTGCTGCTGCTGGTTGCTGCTGCTGCTGGTTGCTGCTGCTGTTCTTTGGCAACTCATTTTGTTGGTGGTCCTGCCACTCGGGGACTCCTTTTTGACCACATTCAATGCGCAGCTCTTGACAGTGTTTGTTCTTTTTTGCTGCTGCTGCTGGCTGGCAAAGGCATTGTTGGCTGAGGCGCATGTTGCTGTCGGCCCGGCTGCAGCAACTGCGTGTTGTGTGTGGTCAGTTTTGCGGCTCGCCGAGTTGATTACTTAATTCTATTGATGACGTTTTGACTGATTGCCTTATGAGCTTTCACTTTTTTGCACAAACTCCGCACAATGCCAGTTAATAACTGGACCAGCTTTCATGTTGCTGCCTGCCTGCCTGCCTGCCTGCCTGTTGCTGCTGTCGTTCATTGTTATGAATTATTCATGCAACAAGGCGCAAGCACACTTTTTTGTTTGTGCGTCCAGCACTGGGACTTCATCAGCTTCGGCTGCGGCTTCAACTTCAACTTCAGCTTCAATTTCATCTGGGCCTGTGCGGCGCACTAAACGTTTCAATTCCCTCCACTGATTGACGTACACTGCGCAACAAAATCTGCAATTTATTATGGCCTCGTTGCCATAAAGCCGCTAGCAGGCGATGCTGGATCGGTAATGGGTCCGGCGACTTGTGTGTTCTTCTACTTAAGGTTAAGTCTGTTTGCAAGCCTCTCTATGTGATTCTCATGGGTTAGTAGGAGTACTCTTTGCTCGCTCAGCACCTCGTTTGATTCCCTACGTGATTCTCATCAGTTACTAGATCCGCTCCCTTTATTTTGCAGTTTGAAGACCGTTCTATGCGATTCTCAAGAGCCTAAGTAATATTATTGGTTTGTTTCATTGCTCTCTCCAGCTGTGAGTCTCTTTCTCTGGGTCTCTCTATCTGTCAAAGTTGAGAATTCTCTCTCTCTCTCTCTCTCTCTCTCTTTGTGCTCATTCGCCCCACTGTCTCTCTCTTTGTATATGTCTTCATAATTTACTTTATCTCTCTCTCTCTCTGTCTATCTAACCTCTTTTCTCTCTCTCTCTCTCTCGCTCTCTCTGTCTATTTACCCTCTTTTCTCTCTCTGTCTGTCTCTGTCCACTCTCCTTTCTCTCTCTTTCTCTATCTTTTTATCTCTCTCTCTTTCTCTGTCTCTTTTTCTCTCTCTCTCCCTCTCCCTCTCCCTCTCCCTCTCTCTCTCTCTTAAAATCTCCACCTTAACCACTTCTCTCGTCTTTCAACTCTCCCTCTCAATCCCATTCCTCTTACCACAGTTCTCGACTCCTTGAGAATCGCATAGTAAAGCGATCTATTAACCTTGCGATAGTCTCTAACGACCGTCAACGAGCTGCCACATTCCACTCAGATAAGCGCCAATCTCACTTCTCACACACTGCCCGAACCCTGAAGCACAGTGTAGCTCGTTGTTGTTTTCTTTGGGCTGTTGTATAATATTAACCGCTAGATGGCTTTATTAAGACGCCAATCGTCCAATCAAAATGGACCGCACAGGATGATTTAGTGGCGCATTCCTTCACACCTGCCATGTCCGTGCCGTGCCGAGCCGAGCTGAGCTGAGCCGAGCTCTGCTCTCTGCTCACAGCTCTCTGCTGCGATGTGTTGTCATGTCAATAATGCCACCAATTCCGCACAACGGGCCAACTGATAATGATGTGACAAAACAGCAGTTGCCTTCCTTTTCTCCTTTTTTTCTCTCTCTCTCTCTCTCTGTCTCTCTCCTCTCCTCTTCTTTTCTTGGTTTGTGCTGTTTTTGCTTTTGCTTTTAGCCTGCAGCGATTGCGCGGCTGCCAGTGGCCAATGCCTGGGACCAGGCCAAAGCCAAAGCCAAAGCCAAAGCCAGAGCCAGGCTTCAAGGCACGTCGTCGCTGTCATTAACGTGATTTTGTTGTTGTTGTTGTTGCTGTTGCTGTTGTTGGCACATTATGCGTTATTACGCGTGCGCAGCTGTGGTAGAAGCCCAGACTGGAATTGTCTGTGATATCTTTTGGCGTTACACCAACGTTAAGCTAAAGTGACACTTTGACAGCGATGCGTGATAAACGACAAAGGCAAAAGCAACACCAGCAACAACAACAACAGCAGCCAGAGTCAATGTTGTTGTCAGCGGAAGCTGCGTGCTGCAAGCAACGTCTGCGCCTAACGGTCGCTGCAATTTGTAATTCTCTTGCTGTTTGCTGTTAATTTCTGTTGTCTCTGGCCAGCAGCTGATATGCTAATAAACCTTTGCCAGGCGGTGGCCAAATATGGCATAGATCCCACTGACCAACATCCGAAGACTGTGGATGTTGAGCAAGTTATTCTGGCTACAAGCTGAGCTTGAGGTCATGAAAATCGCAGAGAGAGGCGCTAGTGAGTGAGTGGTGCATGGTGTGAAAGAGAAAGAGAGAGTAAATGAGAGAGGGCGAGAGATAGTAAGAGAGAGAGAGGGATAGAGAGAGAGTGAGAGATCCAGAGAGAGAGAGAGAGAGATAGATAGAGAGAGATAGAGAGAGCGGGAGAGAATGACAATGAGAAAGAGAATAAGAATGAGAATGAAAATGAGAATGATAGAGAGAGAGAGAGAGATAGGAGAAAATGAGAATGAGAATGATAGAGAGAGATATATAGAGAGAGAGAGAAAGGAGAGAATGAAAATGAGTATAAGAATAAGAGAGTGAGAATCAGAATGAGAATAAGAGAGAGTAAGAGAGCATAAGAGAGAGAGAGAGAGAGAGAGAGAATAAAAGAGAGAGAGAGAGAAAGAGAGAGAGATAGAGAGAGAGAGAGTGAGTGAGTGAGAGAGAAAAATGTATATATAGAGAAAGGAGAATGAGAATGAGAACAAGAATGAGAGTGAGAATTAGAATGAGAGTAAGAGAGAGAGAGAGAGAGAGAATAAGAGGGAGAGAGAGGGAGAATGAGAAAGGGAATGAAGAATAAGAGAGAGAGAGAGAGAAAGAGTGAAAGAAAGAGGCAGAGAAAGAGAGAAAAGTATGCTTTAAGCAATTGAGAATCGCATAGAAAAACGCAAATGAAGCCGATGAAGCTGCTGTCTTCACTAGTCACAGCTGGCCGCAGTCTGTAGCTCAGCTCTGATGGCGTTGATAGCGCTGGGAACACGCATTTCTGATTATAAGCTCAATGTTGCTGCTCAATTCAGTCGCCAGCTGTGCGCAGCCTAAAGTGTTCCACTTTCAGTCGTCTCGCTCTTCCCCTCTCTCTCTCCCTCTCTCTCTCTCTGTGAGTAATCTTGACAGCTGAATCTTGACATTCGATTCTAGCTAACATGCGACTTATCGATCGATCGGAAATTTCCTTTGGCCAAAGCGCGCACTGATTGATGGATCTTGTTAAATGCTCGGCGATTATATAAGCCAAGGATGCAGCGTATGTTACCCAAATCAGAAGAGGAAGAAGAAGAAGGAGAAGGAGAAGGAGAAAGGAGAAAGAGCAAGAGAGGGAAAACAGTTGACAACTCTCGCCAGGCAACAGCAACAACAACAACAACAGCAACGACAACGCTTTCCGTTCACGATAAGCAATAGACCAACAACAATGAGCAACAATAGTTGTTGTTGTTGTTCGTTGTTGTTCGTTGTTCGTTGTTGTTCGTTGTGTGTGTGCTACGCGTGTGTGGGCGCAATTTTCCATTGAATTATAATTTTTCATATTACAATTTTTTTTTCTCCTACTTTTATTTGTTGTTGTTGTTGTTGTTGTTGTTGCTGGTTTTTTGCTTTGGCTTGTCATAATTTTCATTACATGTTTTTGTTGCTGTTGCTGTTGTTGTTGTTGTTGTTGCTAACCATGTTGTTGTTACCGCAGCCTGAACCTACGTCTTGATAAAGATCTCTTTTTTGCAGCTCTGCTCGAGTGCGGGCTGCAACAATAACAACAACAACAATAACAATAACACTAACAACATTGAGCAGCAAAAATATTGCAACAATCTGATAAGAATGTTGTGTATTGGCAAATGCAACAGACACAAGACAACAGCCAACAGCTAAGAGACAGCAACTGCGACGTCGGTTTGTGTCTTGGCTAGACGGCAAGCAAAATGCAAAAAAAAAAAAAGAAAAAAGAATAAAAACAAAAACAAAAACAAAAACAAAACAAGAACAAGCAGGGCGATAGTCAGATGTGATGTTTGTCGACGTTCGAATACCCTAGCTGATTGAATGTGATTGAGTGATTGAATGATGAGTGGAGTGATGAGTGATGGGTGATAAGTAATAATGATTGATGAGTAATGATGATTGATGAGTAATGACTGATGACTAATGACTAATGACTAATGACTAATGAGTGATGACTGATGATTGATGACTGATGGCTGATGATTGATGACTGATGGCTGATTGTTGACTGATGAGATACGTAAGTAAAGGGACGTCTGATGTGTGATGAATGATAAGTGATGAGATATGACTGATGACTAATGCTGACTAATGATGATTGATGACTGATGACTAATGACAGATGAGTGTTGACTATGAAGTGATGACTGATGAGTGATGTCTAATGAGTGATGACTGATGGCTAATAACGACTGACTAATGAGTGATAACTTATGATTGATGGCTGACGACTGATATCTAATGGCTGATAATGAATGACTGACGACTAATGACTGACGAGTGATGACTGATGATAGATGGGTGATAACTGATGATTGATGACTGATGATTGATTACTGATGCCTAATGATAATTGATTAATGGCTAATGACTAGTAATAGATCGGCAGATCGATTAGCCAATTCACTGATGATCTACTGATTGATTGCTCAACTGATTGATTGATATCCTTATTGATTGATTGATTGCTCAACTGATTGCTTGATTGCCTCAAATCCCTAATTTGTTACATATTCAGTGACAGCTCGCGCATACCCCGTCGCTAGGGTATGCAAATTGGAAGCCAAAGTCGAAGTTGAAGTGCGTTGCCTGTCAAAACAAACAAAACGACAACAGCAACAACAAGGAGACTAGCGACGGCAACAACTGCGCTGACTGTGGCAACTCTGCGCATAACTCTTGTGGCGCTGCACTGCGCCGCCCACCCACGCTGGCCGCCCCAAACGAATTGACGAATTGTGGCAGTCGACGCAGTGGCGCAAATCGGGAACGCCAATGACATTATAATATGTCAATTTTTATGCCGCTTGGCAGGCGCGTGTTACAAAATGTCAAAAAACGCAGCGGCACAGCAACAGCAACAACAACACCAACACCAACACCAACAACAACAACAACAACGCAAACAACAACGACAACGACAACTCTATTGTGCGCCCACGCGTTGTTGTTGGCGTTATTCAAAAGGCGAACATTGCTCGTGGTTGCTGTTGCTGTTGCTGCTGCTGCTGCTGCTGTTGTTGTCCTCCAAAATGCGAGCAACATGCAACATTTAACATTTTTATGCGATTTAAGCAACGTTTTGTCATGTTGTCGAAATGTCGCTGAGTGCAGCAGGAAAGCTAATGGAAGTGAAATAGGTGAGGTTGAGGGTGTGAGGGAGGGAGAGAGGGAGACGGGGAGAGAAAAAGAGAGAGAGGAGAGAGAGTGAGAAAGAAAAAAGGAAGAAGTGAGATAGTGGAAGAAGAAATAGACGAAGTTGGAGACAGGGAGAATGAGAGGACTCTGGAGAGTTAGGGAAAGGCAGAAAAAAAAAGAGAGAGAGAGAGAGAGAGCAAGAGACAGAGACAGAGAGAGAGACAGAGAGAGAGAGAGAGACAGAGACAGAGAGAGAGAGAGAGAGAGAGAGAGCAAGAGACAGAGACAGAGAGAGAGAGAGAGAGAGACAGAGAAAAAGAGAACAGAAGAATAGGAAAGAAAATATATAGTGACGATCAGATAGGGAAAGGGAGAAAGAAAGAGAGAGAGAGAGAGAGAAGTAGAAATATGTAAGGAGATCTAGAGAAAGATATTGATATTGATAAAGAGGAATAAAAGAAAAGTGAAAGAGAACGAGATAGAGTGAGACATATAGCAAGAGAAAGAGAGAGAGAGAGAGCGATACAGAATAGATGGATGTAACGATAAATAAAAGGAAGTAAAGAGATAGGCAGAAGGATAGAAAAGAAAGGAGAACGAAAGAGATATAGAGAGTGACGTCAAGAGAGAGAGAGAGAGAGAGAGAGAGGCAGAGAGAGAGAGAGAGAGAGAGGCAGAGAGAGAGAGAGAGAGAGAGAGAGAGAGAGAGAGAGGTTAGATATCTGAGAATGAATTGGAGCATCAGGGTGGATCAGTTGAGATTGGAGAGTCAGTCTCTTTCTCTTTCTCTTTCTCTTCCTCGTTCTATTTCGATCAGTCCCACTCAGATCAATAATATGTAGAAGTAGAAAGAAAGGCATAAAGAGAAAGAACTGTTTTAATATATATACATATATTTATTTATATATATATCTTTTAGCATATTCAAACAACCATCAAACATCTATTAGATAGCCATAAAAGAGGGTTAGGTTTGTGTCTAATCTATGCCAATCTAATGCAGTTCAATTTCAAGTCTTATAATGCATTCATAGCAGATCCCATTGTGGCCTCTTCTCTCCCCCCTCTCTCTGTTTATGATAATCTAAATATCCGTCAGATAATGCCATTCGGATCGGTGTTATCTAGGACGCGATCGAGCGAGTTGCCGCTGTCGATCGACAGATCTGTCGATCTGGCTGGTTAAGTTGAGTTGAGTTGATGGCGCTAGGTGGGTCTTTATGTGTAGCATAATTACCATGATCTCTAACCGATTTTTAATTGAATTAAAATGCGAGCTAGCAAACGCTGCATAATAATAAATTGCCGTCGATTGACGATCGTTAGCAGCAGCCAAAAGCGAAAGTTGCGCTCGCCAAATTGGCCAACTCGAAGATCGTTTGCGATCGCCGATCTCTCACTCACTGTTGCCGGTCGGTAGTCGTCCTGTTTTTTGTTGCTGCCGCTGCTGCGATTGTTGCTGTAAATTAAGATCGTGCGATTAGCGCTGACAGCGCAATCCCAGCTGAGAGCCGCTAACTCTCTTAAAGCTTTCTACATTTTTAATGAGCATCTCAGCTGCAGCATCGATCGTGCCCCCAACGGCACACAAGGCGCCATCATCGTCATCATCGAACGATCGATCGATCGACCGATCGTTCGGGGTGTGGGTGGGCGCTCTCCCAAGCCTCGCTCGCTCGCTCGCTCGCTTATCACAAATTATGGGAACACAAAATTCCGCATATTGTGCCCAGCACTCTAGCTCCAGCTCAGCCCGCCATTTGGCTTTGAGCTACGATCAGCCAATTCCCACTGAGAGCCAACGTCGAGCGATCGCTCAGGCAAATGCCCTTTCCATAGCGGAATACTCTTCTAAAGATATCAAGATATTATAATATATACATAAGTATACATATACATGCATATATATTTATAGACGAACTACGCAGGCTTTTCCTGTCTTGCAGATATCTAAGACTAGATATATTTCGAATTTTTTTCGATATATGTATATATTATCTCGATAGTGTGGTCAGCCTGCCTTCTTCTATTTCTTGTTCTTCGTTATCTTCTTCTTTTATTGTTTTTTCATCCTCTTCTTCTCATTCTTATTCTTGTTTTTATTATTTTTCTTCTTCTTCTTCTTCATCTCTTGCTTTTTCTCGTCTCTTCTCCTTCATCTTGTTTTCTTTCTTCTCCTTCTTCTCCTTCTTCATCAACTTCTTCTTCCACTTCTTCTTCACCTTCTTCTTTTTCTCCCTCTTTTTCTAAGTCTTCTTCTTAAGCTTCTTCTGCTCCTTCTTCATCATCTTCTTCTTATTTGTTTGCTTCTCCTTCTTTTTGCTTTTTCGTCTTCTTCTTCATCATCTTCTTCTTTTTTATTCTTCTTCTGCTTCATCTGCTTCATTTTCTTCATCTTTTACTTATTCTCTTTCTTCTTTTTCTGCATCTTCTTCTACTTTTCTTCTCCTTATTCTTCTTCTCCTTTTTCATCATCATCATCTTCTTCTTCTTCTTTTTTGCTTCATCTTCTTCATCGTTTACTTATTCTCTTTCTTCTTTTTCTTCATCTTCGTCTACTTTTCTTCTTCTTCTGTTTCTTTTTCTTCTTCTTCTTCTTCTTCTTCTTATTCATCTTCTTCTGCTCCATCTTAATCTTCTTCTTCATCATCTTCTTCTTCTAATTCTGCTTCAACTTCTTCATCTTTTACTTTTTCATCATCTTCTTCTACTTTTCTTCCTATTCATATGTCCCATATAGGCATCCCTTACCAAATCATATCCCTAGTCTGCTCATCTTTTCTTCTTCTTCTTCTTAAAGTTCTTGAGATTTTCGTATATGAAGCTGAAACTCTTCCTATTTATATATCCCATATCGAAGCCCTTTACTTCACTCAATTTCTCAGCCTCTCTCTCTCTCTATCTCTCGCTCTCTCTCTCTCTCTCTCTCTCTCTCTGCTCTACTTCTCCTAAAGGGTATTCACGTTTCCATCTTGCACTTTTCGCATTTGCTGCCGTTGCTGCTGCTTGTGCGGGTGCGGATGCGGCTGCCATGGTCAGGTCGACGTTGCCGTTCGCCTGCGCCTCCGCCAGCTCCTGCTGCTCCACGACTCGAGCTGTCTATGTCTTAGGCTTCGCCTGCAGTCGCCTGTCTGTCTGTCTGTCTGTTTCTCTTCTACTCCTACTAAGGCCTTTGTCTTTTCTGCCCTCTCTCCCTCCCTCTCTCTCTCTCTCTCTCTCGCTCTGTGTTGCCGTTGTTAATTTGCGTTTTGTTGCGTTTGCCAGTTCAGCAACATGAATTTGTTGCTGTTGTTGTTGTTGCAGTTGTTGTTGTTGTTGCTGTTGTTGTTGGTTGGCTGGCAAATTGTTACACGCGTTGCTGCTTTGATGTCTTTATGGGTTTTGAATTTGTGGGCCCCATTCGCCGGGCAACAATCGTGACTGCAATTCGCAGGGCTGCGCCACTCGCGCGCCTCCTTCGCTCGAGTCGAAGTTGAAAGCCAACATCGCCTTGGCCAAAAAAACAGCCAAGAAAAAAAAAGACATAATCAAATGTGGACAAAATTATTGAGCAATTTAGTTTTAGTTTATGGAGCAATTGCAATGCGCGCTGATGGCCAGGCGGAGGCCTTTGCCGCTCGTTGATAGTGTTGATGCCTCAGCCGGAGACGGAGACGTAGACGGAGACGGAGACGGAGACGGAGTCTCAGGCACAGTCGCTGACTCTGCCTCAGTTGGAGCGTTTTCTTTATGTTTATGCGGTAAATGGCATTAATGGATTTATAGATGCACGCTCTGAGGCCTCTCTACGGCTGGGAGCCCTTGCCCCAGCCGCATCTCCAGCTTGTTTGATTAGGATTTATGTGGTGCGGCGGCATCATGTGAACCGCGTGGCACCAGCCGAGCAGAGGCCACGCTGTGCCGGCTAGCAGCAATCAAGCTGCCAGTTGACAATATAGCAATTGCATCAATCATGATGTACGCATAAATTCAAGCAGTTTGGGTGAGAAGTTATTGTCCATTAGTTAAAGTGCATCAATCAGAGGTCAATCAGGCATCAAGCATGACTCAATTCAAGCAGTTAAGCTGAAAATTTATTATAGATTTGTAAAATTGCATCAATCAGGCATCAATCGGGTATCAATCAGCCATCAATCAGGTATCAATCAGCCATCAATCATCTCATCATGTTACGCACATAAAAATCAAAAGATTTTAGATGAAAATATATTAAAAATTAGTTCAATCATGATGTACATCAATCATGATTGATGTGTAGGCAATATAAACTTATTTGAAGACATAGACTGAGACACAAATCAATCAAACTAGACTTTGCAAGCAACTTAAAGCAAACACAAATGCCAAAAACTGATCATCAATCAAGGTGCACATCAATCATGATTGATGTGTAGGCAATATAAACTTATTTGAAGACATAGACTGAGACACAAATCAATCAAACTAGACTTTGCAAGCAACTTAAAGCAAACGCAAATGCCAAAAACTGATCATCAATCAAGGTGCGCATCAATCATGATTGATGCAGAAACCAAAAATTTTGAAAACCATGCGCTTAAGTCTCACGGTAAGACTCAAATCAATCAAATTCAGCTTTATTGCTCACAATAATAAACCGCTTCCATCACTGTCAATCAAGCAAGCTACAAATTCTCATACAGTCAATCAAAATGTTATTCAATCAACATGCAGTTCTATCAAATCAAAACTCGGCATCCATTATGAATAGTCTATGGACATTGTTATGATAGTTCAAGCGCAGAGTCCATCAATCAATCAATCAGTCAATCAGTCACGCATACAATTTCGCGATACAGCTTAATAGATCTCATTAGCGAGCTCAGCTAAGAGCTTCAATCAAGGCATTTCGATTGAGGCGTCAATCAAAATATCGCACTAGAAAGCCAAATGGTCTATGAACTCTGCAGCGACCTCTCACAAACACAAACACCCACACACACAGACACACACGCACAGTGGGGCAAAGAAGTAAATTTGATTGATGGTTGCATTGAGTTGGCAATCCCTGAATGCAGCCCGAGGAGCTCATCTCTGAAAGGCATGACAAACGCTTTTATGTGTGCATAAGTATGATATATATACTATATGTATATATCTGATATATATATATATATACATAGAGCGAGAAAGAAGGAGAGAGAGAGAGAGAGACCTTTTGTGTGCTCTGCTAGTTGGCGTCTTTTTGCCTGGGCCGTGCCTAGTTTTATGTTTTTGCTACGATTTTTTCCTATATAAATATACATATACATTCAGCTATATATATACATATGTCTACATATATATATATATATAGATGATTTTTTGTATTTTGTTTGTGGCTTCTTTTAGCCGCATTTGCCCTTTGGCCAAAAACTGTCGCAAGTCATCAATTTTCATTCAGGCTCTCGCCTATTATTCACGCCTGCCTAGCCCAGGACCAGAGTAACGAGCGTCCAGTTCTCCAGCTCTCGACTGGCTTTGGCGGACTCACCTGGCCTCCGTCCCTCGGTGGGCGTTTGGGTCTGACGTTAAGCCAGAGCAATGAATGCTTTTAGCTGAAAACTGAGTAATTGAGTGACAATTAAGTTATTTCTAGACGAACAAGCCGCGATCAGCACTCAGCTGGCCACTTGGACACTTGCCCAGTTTCCCGATTGCCCAGTTACCCGGCTCTCCAGCTCCAGCTCCAGCTTTAGCTCTGGTCAGGCTTTTTATGAAATATTACCAAGTTCATATCTCAATTATGTATGCCACAGGCACAGTGGGGCGAACTACGAAGTTATTATAAATTTTTTATAAATAAAATATTTTTTATAAAATAATTATTTATTTTATTTAATGATATGCCAAATAATTTTTATATATATTTATATATACATATGTATCAATGTATACAAATTTTATGAAATTTTCATTTATTTAATTATTATTTTATTTACTAAAAAATATATATTTTTATTATAAAATATTCATTTCGAATAATAAAATGAAAAATAAAAAAAATAAATTTGTTATATATAAATATTATATTATTAGTTTATAATAATCTAATTTTATTTAGTTTTTTTTTATTAATTTTATTAAATTTATTTATTTATTCGTTTCATTTATTTTTATTTTATTAAATTTCTTTATTTATTTACTTTTAATATTTAATTAAAGTTATTTCATTTGCCTTTTCCTTGCATTTACACTTTAAACACTTTCGCGCCTTGCTCATCAGCCTGCTGACCACTGTGCTTCAGGCTGTACGCGCTCTCTGCGTATCTGCGCTCTCCGAGCGAGATTAATCGCAGCTTTGACAGGCGCTGCATTCGACGACGACGACGACGCTGCACTTTTTTTTCTTGAACATGATTAAACGACCGAGCGTTGGTGCCGAAGAGGCGCGAGGCTTCGGGGGTGTTCGGGCAGGCAGCGACTGCCTTTGACATTATCGCCGCCGTTGCGTCGTCGTCGTCGTCAAGTTTCGTTGAGTTGAGTCAATCAGTGCCTGGCATCATCAGCTGATGATCATCGAAGCATTTTTTGCTTCTTTTATTTCGCTTTGCCTTTGATGTTATGTTTTGCGGTTGAACTTTAACATCGCTTATGTCAAATTATGTCTGCATTTTGGGCAACGGCAGGGCGTGGCGTCCGCCAGTCTCGGCTGGTCGCAACATTTTGATTTACGACTGTTTTTGTTTACCGCTCGCGCGCTGCAATTTGTGAATTATTACGCATCTGCGGGTGGCTGTGGGGGCGGCCTAACAAATTGCACAAGAGCCACGAACTTGAGAAAAACAATTGCGGCGATAGAAAAACATGCGAAAGGCAAAATACACAAAGCAACAACAGCAACAACAGCAAAAAGCAGACGCGATATGAAATGCGCAGCGACAAACTGCAGGAAATGCTGCGTGTGCGAGAGGGTGGGGCTGAGACCTACATACACACACACACACACACACACACACATACAGCAGTCGCTGCGGCCGAGACGGCGTCGCGACGTCGTGCGTATGCATTCGATGCTTCTCTCCACACGGCGCGCTCGCAGTGCAGCGCTTACATAAGCCGCGCGTCGTTTCCGTCAATGCCGAACGCGCGTTCGCGCCCACACGCGCCAGCGCGCGCTATCGCTCTCTTGCTCTTGCTCTCTCTCTCTCTCTTCGCCTCTCTGGCGCGCTGCCATTCGCTGCAGCGATCGCAATGCGTTGCGCATCAGAACGAGCGACGCTCCTCGACCTTGACAGTGAAATTCATTTGCTGTCGCACTGTCGGCTGTCGGCTGCGGCTGCGGCTGTGGCAGCGGCAGCGGCAGCGACTGCGGCGCTTTTGCAATTTACGAGCGCAAATTGTTTTTGTTGCTGCGCTTTGTACACTAGTTTGCAATTTGTAGAACATTCAAACATTTTGCGTATGCGGGCGGGCTGGCTAGCAGTGTTGTTCGTGTTGCTGTTGTTGTTGTTGTTGTTGCCATTTTTATTGTTCTTGTTCTTGTTATTGCTCGGTTAGGTGCATTCGCCGCGCGACCTTGAGCATTTTACAATTGGCGCGACTTTGGCAGCGTGCGCACATAAAACTATGAACGCTTAGCTATGTAACTATGTATGTATGTACATATGTATGTATGCAGAGAGCACACACTTATGTATGTGTGTATGTATCTCTACACTTTCGAATTCGCTTTGGCGATCGCCGCATAGAAGAGTTCTTAATGCACCCTACACACGAGAGAGTCGGCCAGTTCGATTACCTACGTGCATGCACACATGTACAGTGGTTCATAGCTTACAAAAATAAGCAAATTTAGGCATCTTTGAAATGTAAACTAAAAAATTAAGTTAAAAAAAAAAACATATACATACATATGAAAACATTATTTGCATGTCAAATATTTTAAAAAGAAAATATAAGTTTGTTTATGCTTTACTTAAGATTATTAATTTTTTTTGTTTATATTAGTTATAAATTAACGTAAACAATCCCACGGCTCATTTCAACCCTCAGGATAGATAGCAAAATATTTGGTTACTTTTTCATGAGAACGAATCTTCACTTGCATTCTTGATATCGAATTCGTGCTGATCAAATTTAGTTTTAATTTCGTTGTTTTTTTTTCGCCCATTTGCGCACTTCCCGCAAACGTCACAGCACAGACAGTGCATACAAACATACTCAGCTCATACATACGTATGTGTGTGTGTGTGTGAACATTCACAAGAATGTGGAGAAGTGTAGACTTGCAGTAGTTTCGCAGTCTCCGTCTCTCTCTGGCTGCATCCGAGCATCACATGCGCCGCGCTCTTCGCTCTTCGTGCGCTTCGTCTTCGTAGTCTTCATTTTCGTCTATTGTCATGCAGTTTTTGCGTCTTTTGATGTTGCCCGTATTTTGGTGTTAGTTTTGCTTTTGTTTTTCTGTATTTACAATATTCGCGCAGCTAAGCAAAAAATAGAAAATGCAAAAAAAGCACACAAAAAAAGCAAATACCGCACCGCATTTGTATAAAAATTGTGTTTGGCAATGAAAACAGTTGAGCATTGGCTTTCACACACCCACACACCTACATACACACATGCGAGATTTTCGTGGCGTTTCGCCGTTTTCCCAAAATTGTGTTTGCGGTTTTTTTTTGCTTTGCCTCTCTCTCTCTCTTTCTGTGTGCTGCTTTGAGCACACATGCACGAACTTGTTTTATTTTTAAGAATTTTAACAATTTGTGCACTTTCTTTTGTTTGCGAGCAAACATCACACGGGCGTGGCACAGGCGGGGGCATGGCAACGCCAACACTTTGGCAGCCCCGCTTGGGTCAAGTTTTCAAGGGCACGCGCGTGCAATATGCGATTGCCGATCGCAGGGCGGCTGGCTGCAGTCTCTCGCCAGCTGTGCGAAGAGTGCGAGGCGACGGGCGCTCTCACGTCTAATGCGATCGGTTACACTTGCCAACACATCAACACACCAACACACACACACACACTTAGTGAACGCACACACGCGTTGGCTCTTTCGCACGCGTTTGGCCTTGCACGCTGCTGCGTCACCCGCTGCACTTCCGCACACACACAAAATTCGCACTGCGCTCTCACGCTCTCTCTCTCTCTCTCTCTCTCCCTTTTCGTGCGCTCTCAGCACACAGCGTGCTGCGCTCTACATCTAATGCGAGTGCAATTGTCGCAGCGACGTCGCGTCGTCGAAAAGTGAAAAGCTTGCAAAATAGAATGCGAAAAAAGCAACAACAAGAGCAAGCAGCAAAAGACCGCGTCGTCGTCGCTGCGTTAGAATCGTTTTGTATGCCAACGCCGAGCGCAGCCCAGCTGCAGCAGCGCCGCTGCCGACGCTGTCGTCGCTGTCGCTGTTGTCGTTACTCGTTTTCATTTCGCCTGCGGTTTCAGTTGTCATTTTACTACAGTCGCTGTTAGTTATTTGTGTGCGTCGTCGTCGTTGCCGTCGCTGACGTTGCATTCTAAGTGGGTTTCTCGACACGCATCCATCCGCCTTCCGCCATCAGCCAAAACAAACAACAATTTACGCACATTTCTTCAAATTCGGTTTCGTCTCCTTTTTCAAATTCCTTTTCTTCCTTCAAAAAGGCGCGCAAAGACGCGTCGCTGGCCGCGCTGCACGCGGCTGGTTGCGATCTCAAGGCTAAACGCGTCACACTCACTATATTGTTGTTGTTGGTTTTTGTTGTTGTGGGAGTCGTCGTGTAACGTCGCTGTCGCCGCCGCCGCCGCCGCCGCGTCTGCGTCGCGCCTGCGTTGCGTCTGCGTTTGCGTTTGCGTCAGCGTAGCAGCATTGCGTCTACGTGTTTATATGCGCAAATTCCTTGGGACGCAGTCCGTGCCGTTTGCCGTTTGCCGTTTACCGTTTTACACATTTACCGTTGTTGCCTGGCGCTCTGCTGCTATAGCTGTAATTGCGAGCAATTTAGCTACCGCTAACTGCTCCGCTTTAATTATTTTCTACATTTTTTTCGTGTGTTTCCCATTTATTTAATTCTTGTTTTTTTTTCCTTAATTTTGTTTTTTTGAAGAAATGAACGCCACGTTTCTCCTATAATAATAGAGAAAGAGAAAGAGAGAGAGAGAGAGAGAGAGAGAGAGAGAGAGTGGGGAGAGAGTGAACGAACTGTGTTTCCCCAACATTTGTGCAAATAATTTGTTTGTTTGTTTGTAGTTTACAACAAATTCTTATCGTGTGTGTGTGTGTCGCTGCCTGCTGCATAAGCAAACAGGGTGAGTCAAGTCCACAACAGCAACAGTCGAGAGCCTAACTCACAGCACGGCGTATACGCCACAAGCCACATCACGCATACGCACCGTGCCCACGATCATTTCGAATCATCCCCTAACATCATTTGAGATCATTTCATCATCATTTCGTTTCGATTGTCATCAATGGGAAATTTTTGATGCGGTCTTAAATACACTTTTTGTTAACAAATATGAAGAAACAATATTTGTTTTAATTTTGAAATTTAACAAATAGAAAATATATTTTATAATTTTCTAAAACTTAAAAAAAGTTTTTTGGGAATATATTATATGTATATAAATATGCACATATAGTCTTCAAAATTTAAATTTAAATATAATTTTATAAAAATAAATAATTTTAAAATAAAATAAAAAAGATATATTTAAAATTAGAAAATATTCTACAAATTTACATATATATATTTTTTTATTTAAAATTTTAAAAACTTAAAAAATTTAATTAAAAAAGAAAATATGTTTTTTATTAAAAGAAAAATGAAAATAGAAAATTAAAAAGGAAATTAATGAAAAAAAAAGAAACAGAAAATTGTTTAGGAATATATAATAATGTAGAATATATATAGTAATATAATATTTATAATAATAAATACTAAAATTAGAAAATATTCTAAAAATGTATATATATTTTTTAATTTAAAATGGTTTAGGAATACATAATTTAAAAATAGAGAAATAGTGTTATAAATAACATGAAAAATATATATCAAATTGGAAAAGATTGGAAATTTTTTAAATAAAATATAAAATATGTAAAAAAAAATACTTAAAATTAGAAAAATATTTAAAAATTTGGAAGAACATACTTATGCATATATAAAAAAAGAAAATTGCATGATTCTCTCTATATATGTATATAGAATATGCTTAGGCAATTCTTTACTTGATATATTTCTTTTTATTTTCATTTTTTTCTTCTAATTTTTAAATATTTTTTTTTTATTTTATATTTTATTTAACAAATTTTATAAATAAATTTTATTTTATTCAATGATTTCCTAGATTTAAAATTTTTTTTAAATATATAGTTCTATAGAAACTGAGAAACCAAGAAATCAAAACTCAGTTTTTCTCATATGCAAAGTTGTTGTTGTTGTTGCTGCTGCTGTTGTATTTGTTGTTGCTTTTGTTGTTGTTGTTGCTCTTTTATCAGCTCTATCGACTGCGACGCTTATCGGCAAACTGAGAATTTGGAAATGAAAATAGATTTTGGAATTAGAAATGCGAAATGTGAAATGCATATGCAGTGGGCGACTGCCGTCAGCAGCGCAGCCAGCAGCGACGTCGCAGTCGACGCTTTGTGATAAGCATTGCTGTAGTTGTAGGCGGTGGGCGGTGGGTCAAGACGTGGTGCGCGCAGGCCGCAATATATGCGTGCTCTTGCGAGAGAGAGATAGAGAGTGAGGGAGAGGGATAGGGAGAGAGAGAGAGAGAGAGAGGGAGAGGGAGAGGGAGAGGGAGAGGGAGAGGGAGAGTGGGAGCAGCAGCGATCTGTTATTTTTCTTTTTTACAGTCAGCAGGTAAACCAGGTGCGATGGGAACAACAATTGTTGTTCCCGGTGTCATTGTGAATGCTTTTGTTGTTGTTGTTGTTGTTGCACTGCTTTTGCTTAATGCAGTGCAACGAATTGCGGCGAAACTTTTTCATCAGCCCACGCGAAACGGCAAAGCCCAAAAACAGCAAGACACACAGACACACACAGACACACACACACACACACACACACACACACACACACACACACAAACACACACACACACATAGCTTGAACCGCAAACGTGGCAAACAAGCGCGCCAGGGAGGGGCCCATGGGTCGCGCCTGTGGTGGGCGGTGGGCGGGCCAAGAGGAGCAGCGTCGATTTTCCCACGAGTGCCGCAACGCTTTTCATCAACGTCAGCGCTGACAGACAGCCAGCGAGCGACAACAGATGCGAACGAGAATGAGGCGAGAGAAAGAGAAACGACAACAACAACAGCAGCAAGTGAGAGAGAGAGAGAGAGAGAGAGAGAGAGAGAGATCACAAAAAGAGAGAGAGAGTGGGAGAGAGAGAGACAGAGAGAGAGAGGGGGGCGATGCTCAGGTGTGAATCGCATTTGGCGCTGCTGCACAGTTTCCCATTTTCGGCCGTTTACTCAGCTGCCGCGCCCCTACGCCCACACACACACACACACACCTCAGCCGTCCTCAGGCCGTAAAGGAAAAGTCATAAATTTGATTCAATTACAATTGGCTATAGGAAAAGCATGAAAAGTCATGTCATGCGGCAAGGGCGAAGGCAGAGGCAGAGCTAGCGCAGCATGAGAGCTGAGCTTTTAGGGAAATCCATTCACAATAGCTGCTGAATGTAGATCAATAAATATATAAGTGTATAAAATAATTTGCTTAAATAATTTAATTGCTTAAATAATTATTTAAATTAATAAAAATAAATACACATAAAGTTTTTATTTAATATAATTAAATATATAGTTTTAAAATTAATAATTAAGTATTTACATAACACATTTAGTTTATATTTAAATGAAATAAATTATTTAATTGATTAAAACAACAAAAATAAATACACATGAAGTTTTTAGTTAAATTTAATTTTTTCAATTCAAATAACGAAATATTTACATAACAATAATAATTAAAAAAAATTTAATTTAATTTTTATAATTATTATAATATATATTAAAATCATGTAAATATTATAAATAAATATATATATATATATTATATATATATATATTATTTTTCAAACATTAAATTAAATTTTAAAAAATAATGTGTTATGTAAATATTTAGTTATTTAAATTTAATTATATTATATAAATTTATATGCATATATATTTATTATTATTTTTAAAGAATTATTTTTGAAAGTATATATATATATTTTTTTTAATTTTTAAATTAGCTTGTTAATGTTATTAATAATATTTCGCATACTGAATATGTTGTTTATTTTTTTTATTATTTATTATGCCTTTAATACTTATTAAATTATATTTTATACATACATACATTTATTTATTTTTATTTTTATTTATATTATTTATTTATTTATTTATTTTATTTTTTTCAAGCTTTCTTAGTCTTCTTTTTTTTATTTTTTTTATTTTATAATAAATTATATATAAATTTCTGGTGCATTTCCGCTTGCGACTTGAGTTTTTGTTGTTTAGTTTAATTTGAAGCTGCTTTTGTTGTTGTTGTCGTTGTCGTTGTCGTTGTTGTTGTTGTGTCCTCTCTCTTTTGAAACGTTGTTGTTTCTTCGTGACGGCGTCGTCATTGCAAACAGCTAACAAAAAATGGGTGTGGGAAAAGTGGGCGGAGCGAAAAAAAAGTGCGACGCCAGTGCCGTTGCCAGTGCCGTTGCCAGTGCCGTCGCCATCGTCGTTGGCGGTGGCGTCAACTCTTCGTGTCTGTGTGTTTAGTTGTAATTGCATTTGTACAACAGCAACAACAACAACAGCAACGGCAACAACAATTTACTATTTGCTGTTTGTGTTGTTTGCATGTGACACGCGCTTAAATTGAATTGGATCATATCTGCTTGTTGCCCTCCCTCTCGCTCCCCCCCCCCCCCCTCTCTCTCTCTCTCTCTCTCTCTCTCTCTCTCTCTGTCTCTCTCTCTGCCAGCACACGCATTGTTGTTGTTCTTAGCTGCATATGGAGTAAATTGTGGCCACGCCCCGGCGCTGCCTTTCTCTCCCACTGTCAAATTAGTTAGTTAGTCCTGGAACTGGCCATTCGAAAGTTGTTTTAATGCACCCGCCCCCCTCTCTCCCACCCCCCTCTCTCTCTCTCTCTCTATAGCAGCCTTCTTCTTCTTCTTATTCTATTGCCATAATTTCATTAGCCAACAATTGATTTGCGGCGCAGCTGCTGCTGCCGCTTGCCACACGATTCGATTTGATGAATGACTTTAATCAATTTTCGCAGCATTCGCATTGTTGTTGCTGGTGTTGTTGTTGCTGGTGTTGCTGGTGTTGCTCTGATTGTTGATTGTTGCACGGTTGCAAGTGCCGGTTGCACTTGACTCTGAATCGCGATTGAATTGTGCTTAATTGCACTTCGCACTTAGGCAATTGAGCGCTAGGCCAATCCCATTCGCTCTCATCATCACATCTACCTCTCCCCTTCTCTCTCCCTCTCTCTCTCTCTCTCTCTCTCTCTCTCTCTCTCTCTCTCTCTCTCTCTCCCACGTCTCCCCATTTCGCTTTGTTGTGCCGCGCTGATCGATGGCCTGCTCTAAGCCTTTGCTAACCTTTTTAATGCCTTTATCTAATTGCCATTCTCTCTCTCTCTCTCTCTCCTTCCATTTGCAGGTAAGTGCGCGCACCTGGAGCCCAAAGAGAGTCCATTAAGTTGTTATCGTATTCTTTCGTTTCGGGGACATGCATTTCGGTGAGCCAATGAAAGATTAAGTGAGAGAGGCAGAGAAGGAGAAATGTAGAGATAAAATCTCTCTCTCTCTCTCTCTCTCTCTTAAACCCTCTCTAGCTTGAAATACAAATATATATAGATTCAATCTTTAACTATAGATAAAGACGAAAGTAGAACACAAATGTCAATCTTTGTCTACTATCGTTTTCCTATCGATATATATCGTTTGTCTATCGTCTATCTATAGCATAGCTTCTGCTTGCCATTGCATATGACTTCAACTCTCCTAGGTTTGCCGTCAAGTGAAGCTGTATACGTTTCACAACACTGTCAGATAGCTCTAATAATGGCTTCCATATGAGCTCTGCTGAATAGCTCTTAGAAGAGCTCAACGTGAGCTCCTCTTGCTCTTGCTGCAATTAAAGTGCTTTCCAACACTGCCGCATTTGACAGCTAGACGTTTTCCAACACTATAGCGTGCTATTGCTGGTTTCATTTGTGACTTGTCATTTGATTTAAGCAGTTCGTATCGGCAGCGAGTGAGCAAACTGTAAGTAGAGCAACTTTTTTGTTTCTCTTTCTCTCTTTTTCGAGTGGCCAATTGAGAGGGTCGCGCTGTGCGTCAGCTGTTGGCAGCTGACCCAATTTCGCGATTGCGAGGGGAAGATTTCTATCAGCTGAACGAGTGTGTGTGTGTGTGTGTGTGTGTGTGTGTGTGTGTGTTGGGGGCAACCCTTCGCTGCGCAGTGAAAGTTGTGGCACGTGCAGCGGCAGCTGCTCGCAGAACAGTTCCTGCCGCGGCGCCTTAGCCTGGCCAATGGCGAGACGTGCGACGTTTCTATGGAATGTGCCGTTAGGTTAGCTTCCGCTTAACGGACAACATTTTCGTTGCGTTGTGTAGGGGTGCAACTTTCACTGGCAGCTGCCAGTGGCTGTCGGCTGCCCGGCTGCCCGGCTGCCCGGCTGCCCGGCTGTTGCATGCCACATTCCGTTAGCCATAAAAGCTGGCATCAATCATACGGCCGAACGCGGCTGGGCTGCCACCGAAATGGGGCGTTATCGCTCTTAATGACACGCCATTTGTTGCAAGTTCGCTCGGCTCTGTGGCAACTTATTAGATTTGCCACATGCCAAACGATTCATCTTTTAATTACCGCGCTGAAAGCGCGCATTTTTCAATCGCGCATCGATTCCAGCCGCAGCATTCCGCGCCTGCGCGCCAGCCCACCTCTCTCTCTGCCCCCCTCTCTCTCTCTCTCTGTCTGTCTGTCTGTCTCTTTCGCACTGGCTACCCACGCATGCCTGAGCAATTTTACTCCGCGCTTTGCACTAAAATAAATCTGCAGCGATTTGTTTGTTTGCACAAGTCGCCGCCAGTTGCGTCGAGTCGCAGGAGTCCCACCGCCCCACCACAATTGCTGGCGTTGCCCCACCGCCCCCCCGTTGCAGCCCGCTAAGCGCCTGGGGGCCCCCACTAAATATTAACAGCCTGCTTAGCCTGGCCTATGCCATGTAGTTTACAAACACGCGTGTGCATATGCATATGTGTGTGTGTGTGTGTGTGTGTGTGTGTGTGTTTATACCCTGTAAGTGAAGCCGGAAGAAGGCTACTTGGGTTTACTCAAATTGTTTATAGATATTTTTTAAATATTATAAATATATATATATATATATTTTTTTTTTAATATTTTATATTTCATATATTTTATATTTTACTATTATATTATATTTTATATTATATTTCCTTTTCATACTTCAAAATTGATCAGAATCATCTATATCTTTATACCTTCTCATATGCTTGAGCTGCAACGCAAAGCATTTCCTAATATCAATAGACTTTCTCTATAGAGTCTATTCCACTATTCTACTATTTTACTCTCTGCAAACCATATAAAACAGATTTAAAATTGATATAGACTCTGTAAAGTATATATTCTATTTATATAACTGATTGCAAATTGGTATTGCTCAATATTACTTGGCTTCAGTTGGTTCAACAGATTTATGTTTAAGTTGAGGAACAACGATTTAGACCCTAAATTTATTTATATATATATACAGTCGACTCTTGAAATGAATGTTTGAAATATAAAGAGATTTTGTAGGGGATTCGTGAAAACTTTGAGAGGTTCAAAATATCTCAAGTTTTAAATAACTACAGTCGACTATATATCATTTATCATCTAGAGAGTGAGATTTGCTCACACCTATGCCTAGTTAGTCTTAGTCTACTTTTGCAGGGTATTTTTTAGTCATGCACTCTGAGTGCAGCTCGCATTGCTTACGTTGATTTTCTAGTGCATATTCATGTGTCTCATTTCCTCACTCATTCACTCTCTCTCTATCTCTCTCTCTTTCTCTCTCTCTCTCTCTCTCCCTCTCTCTCGCTGGCTCTGGTGTTATTTATCATAAAAAATTGCTCAGATTTGTTTTGCGACGGCAAAGACATGACGCTCATTTGTTAGCAAACGAACTGGCAACGGGCAAAAAGCGCCGAGGCAGGCAGGCAGGCAGGCAGCCAGCCAGGCAGGCAGGTAGTTGCGTGGGGAGTGGCGGGGCAGCAGGCTCCAGCCAGCAGCAGCGGCAGTCAGTCTTTGCCGCCTGCCGCTCAGCCCGTCCGCATGCTTTCACTCTAGTCATACCCTGTAAGGCAGCCAAACGGGCATGATAGGCGGCAGCTTGTCTAGCATTTGTGCCCAAAGTGTGTAAGCTAGAGTAGATCATGCGGGGCAGGCTATAAACATACGCTTATGGCAGATAGGCTATAAATATGCCCTGTAATTATTGGAAAATACTAAAAATACTCTCTATATTTGGCTGCATTTTAAGGCAAGCATTTCTATATAAACTATATATTATCAGTTTACTATATATAGTACATATATCAACTGACTAGTCATGCTCTTATCAGCACTCTCTCTCTCTCTGTCTCTAACTCTCCCTTTCTCAGTCAGCTTTTTTGAGCTCTCCCACTTCTCTCTCTCTCTCTATCTCTCTCTTTCTCCAACTCTCTCTGACTTCAACTCATCTTACAAGTGAGTCGAGTCTTCGTCTATCAATTTAGCATGGCTTCTAATTTACAGGGCATCTGTTAGTCGTGCCTTTTGCTGCTCTGGCATGCCATTATTATGTGCCGAGCGTATTTTTGTGTGCAAATTGTGGCTCGAGCGGCGCTGGCGTCGTCGTGTGTTCTTATTTTGAATAAATGCAGCCGCCGACTGTTGCCAAAGTTCAACGCAAATATAATCTGTCAAACAATTTATCAGTGTTTGCTGACGATGAGGCGAAGAGCAGCAGCAACATTGAGACCTCGCTGTCTGTGCCTGTTGCCTTGTGCAAAGTTCACTTCGAGTGCTTGGCAACAACAATTCGCATCGATAAAGAAATGCTTTCTTTTACCATCAGCAACAGTTGCTGCTGCTGCTGTTGCTTCTTCTTGCTTTGTTTATTTTTGGAAGCGGAATCTAATGATGCGTCGTCTTCAAGTATTTTCGACGAAGTTCTCGCGACTTTCAGTTTGCACATCCTTAAGCCAAGACTTTGATTGATTTGATGCTGCGAGAGCGAAGCGATCTCAAGTTGTATAGCAATGAAACAGAAACATGTTCCATTTCCACATTCCCTTTTGAGTCCAGTTCCTATTTTAGCTTTGTTCCATTGCCAGTTCGTTTCAGTTGCACTTGTTCCAGTTCCGTTGTTTGTTTTCAATAGAGCGATCGACACTCGACTCTCTCTCTCCCCCTCTCCCTCTGTCCCTCTCCCTCTCCCTCTCTCTCTCTCTCTGTGTTTGCTCTCAAACAGCAACGATTAAATTATCTCAAGGTTGCACGCGCGCTATTTTATCTGCCTCTTCTTCGGGCGCTATTTTCTGCGCTATTCATTCATTCCTTTTCGCTTCCGCCCGCCCAGCTCTGTCTGAGCAGCGAAACCTTGGCCTGCACTCGCTCATATACATACGTGCGACCATGACTGTCCTTTGGAAATGTCTATAATTTCAACCAAAATATATATATATTTCAAAATATTTTTGCATCTTTGAAATTATATAAATAGAACAAATAAATATAAATATAAATATAAATAAAATAAATATAAATAGAAACTAGAATAAAACTATAATCATTTGTTGAGTACATTTTTAATTGTATTTAATTAAATGAAATTAGTTTTTTCATTGCTGACTGGCAAGTTTAGTATTTTTGTCTTATTTAAAATTTATCATGAATTTTTAAGAATTCAATTTTTTATTTTTTTTTTATTTTGAAATATTTTGTTTTTAATTTATTTATAAAATGCTTTAATTTTTTTTTTTCAATATTTTAAAAAATACTTAATTTTTTTTTCATAATTAAAAAAAATTTTTCAAATTAGTATTGCAATTTTAGTTAATCAATTCTTTATTTTTATTTTTTATTTTTATTGCTTTTCATTTTTTTTTTAATTTTTCTTCTCTTTCCATAATTAAGTGAACAATTTAAATTATTTAATTTATTATTTTTTATTTTAATTTTTGTTCATAGTTAAATTGAAAATTATTTATTTTTTAAATTTATATTTGAAATTTTTTCTTAAATTTTAATCATCTTTTATTTTATTTATTTTTTATTGTTTTTAAATGTTTTCAAAATTTTTTTTCTCTCTTTTCCATAATTAAATGCACAATTTAAATTCTTTTATTTTTTTTTTTAATTTAAATTTATTTTCAATTTAACTGTAAATAAATTCGAGTTCGTAATTAAACTGAAATTACACATTTGCACATCAGCAATTGGCAATTGTTGCCGCATTTCGCATTGTCTTGAGCGCGAGGAGAGCTCAGTGGATGCCACAGTTGGGCAACTGTGTGCCACAGATTGGCCTCGAACATGCTGAGGGGCCAGGCGTTTGGGACATTTGCCTTTGCGGTGTTTGGCATTGTTACCCAGAGACCTACAAAGAGCGCCGTTGCTGCTGCTCCTGCTGCTGTCGTTGTTGTTGTTGTTGTTGTTGTTGTCGTTGTTGCTGGTGTCAAAAGCTGGTCGAAGGCCAGTGAGATTGCGGAAGCTGCAGCAACCACAAAAGGCAACTGTTGTTCTTGTTGCTGTGGATGCTGCGGCTGCTGCTGCCGTTGCTGCTGCTGCTGCTGCTGCTGCTGGATGTTGTTATTGGACACCTGTTGTCCCTGCATCGATTTATCGCTCGTGTTGCTGTTGCTGTTGTTGTTGGTGTCGTGGCCAGGCGTCTGGGTTGTAATCGTGCCGTTTATGATGATGGGCACTTGCCGCTGCTCGCCTTTTATTGCTTTTCGATTGCAGCGTGTGAATTATGATCCTACAAGAGCCAGCAACAGGTTGCTGTTGCTGCTTGTTGTTGCTGTTGCTGGTTGCTGCTTACAGCGTTCACGTGCTCAGCTTTGGCTTTGATATTGAGCGCCAACAGGTGTCGAATTGCTATAGCCCAGCATTAACGGCAACAACAACAAAAACAACAGCAACTGTAACAGCAACAGTTGCTGCTGCAAAAATACATTCATTAAGAACAAGAGCAACAACAATATTCCAGCAACAGCAACAGCAGCAGCGACAGCAATTGTTGCTGGTAATCATTAACAACAAAAGCAAGAGCAAAGTATGTCGAGTGCTGCTGAATGCAGTAGCAACACTTGCACAATCAACAGCAACACAACAACAGCATATGTTGCTGATAGTAACAAGAGCAGCAGCAACAACAGCAACAACAATGACGATCGCATGAAACTTAAGCCTGGCCGCTTGATGTTGCTTAGTTTGACACCTACGCAGCTAGCCGAGAGCCGCACCTGGTTGCTGCTAACGATGCGCGCGTGTCAGCAACATGTTGCTGCTGTGACTGTGGCTGTGGCTGTGGCTGTGGCTGCTGCTGCTGCTGCGTATTTCGTATCATTAGTCAAAGCAACGCGACACACACGGAAAAAGAAAGCAAAGCTAAGCAAAGCAAAGCAAACCAACTGGCAATCAGCAGCAACTGGCAAAAGTTGCCCAAATCAATTGCTGCCGTTGCAGCAGCAACAGCAGCAGCAGCAGCAGTTGCTGACACAATCAACAGCAGCAGCAGCAGCAGTTGCTGTTGCAGCGACAATAGCCAACGTCTTGGCATGATTTATGGCCAGGCATTTCTCGTAGCTCACCCACACAAAGATGCGGCGCACACCAGCAACACACGCTAATTGTGTGTGAAAGCAGCAGCAACAGCAGCAACAGCAGCAACATTGCTCATACGCCCACGTGTGCAGCAGCAACAGCGACGATCGCATTACCATTCCTTGGCATATTTAGCATTCGCATAGACGCAATCATAACCATAAACAGTTTTTGCCCACTTTTTTTTGTTTTTGTTTAGCCTTTTTTCATTTCATTTTTGGCCTTTTTTAGCAGCAGCAACTGGCAGCATTTCGCGTATTTTGAATAAACGCTAAGCCGAGCGACGCTTTTGGTCAGCTGTTGCTGCCGCTGCGTGCCCCCGCCGCCCATAAAAGGCGTTTGTAAGTGCTACTGTTTATCCAATGCGCCTAACGGTACCAAAATGCGCCGCATAATTTACGCAAAAAAGAGCGAGATAGAGAGAGAGAAACGAAAAATTGGCAAACAGCTGCCGAAAATAACACACAGAAGCATAGCTGGCTGGAAAAGCTGCGGCGCGCTTTTCACTTTTCACAAATGGCCATGCAAATTACAAGACACATTAGCCGAGTCAACAATCCTACGCCTAACCCAAAAATGGGAGCAACTACAACGGCAGCAGCAGCAGCAGCAGCAGCAGCAGCAGTTGCAGCGGTTGCAGTAGCAACATGCCGCATGCCGCATGCCACATGCATTTTGCCTAGTCAGGCGAGAGAGCAGTTTACAGTTTACAAAACGGAAATACGCCAAAAATATGTTTACAGCAGCTGCTAAACGGCCATTGGAATTGCTGCTGCTGCTGCTGTTGCTGCTGTTGCTACTGCAGCAATTGCTGCTGCCAAACTAGAGTTGCCAACGCAAAAGTTGAAAATTACAAAAAATATATACATATATCTGGGCACTTTTATAAGCTAAAAAATTTTATTTAAATTTCAATGTGAAAAATAAGCGCTAGAATATTTTTCGATTGTTTTTTATTAACAATTTTAGTAAACTAAAAAAATAAATAAAAAAAATTTTATTTTTTAAATTAAAATTTTGAATATAAAAATATAGATATATTTGGCTTTTAGTAAATAAATAAATTTTAAAAGTCTTACTTTTAAAGTAAATTAAAAAAAATTAAATTTATAGAGAATATTATAAAAAATATATATATTTTAAATTTTAAACTAAATTTACAAAAAAAAAAATATATATTTCTTTTGTGTAATTCTCAAAAATGTTGTACTAAATCTTGAAAAAAATATAGAGGAAATGTTTTAAAAAAATTTTGTAACATATTTCTTATTAATTTGTCTTTTTAAAATAAAATCAAATAATTTCTTTTCACTTTCATGTATATATGTATATATAAATTAAAATTATAAATTTGAGTACAACAAATTGACTTGAAATCATAATGAACCCTAAACAAATAACATTCCCTGCTTATGTTATTCTTTCAATATATTAAAAACCGTTTTGCAACACTGGGAAATAGTTAGATGGAGAGAAGCAAATGAGTTTTCCTATGTGAAATAATATTTTAGCTCTGACTCTGGCGAAACCATAAATAAATCGAAAGTATAACAAATTGTTGACTCGCTTGCAACACTAAATGGCATTGTGCAACACTATGCCCAAAAAATAGTGTCAAATTAATAGATTTGACTAAGAGCACAGCAGCAATTAGTTAATTAACTGGCAATGGACTAACTATATGTGAGTGAGAGAGAGAGAGAGAGAGAGAGAGAGAGAGAGAGAGAGAGAGAGTGTATGAATGTGAGTGAGTGTGTGTGTGTTATAGATGTTGTTGGCAACCCTGGCTGGCTGGCTGGCTGGCTGGCTGGTCAGTCAGTCAGCTAGTGCAGCGCAGTTGCTGGAGTTTGTCGTGGCCCGTTTGGAATGTTTAGTTAACCGTAAATACCAAAAAGTCGCACTGCGCCCGCGCCATTTTGGCATTGATTGCTAAGACCAAGGCAGGCACACACACACACACACACACAAACACACACACGCACACACACACATGCACGCATGGACATGTGAATACACTCACTGGAGCGTGAATAACATTTGGTAATCATGGCACAAACACGAAAATGCATTAACCAAAATTGTGATCATAAATTTTCAATCGACACGCGGCGGGTGCTGTTGTTGTTGTTGTTGTTGCAGCTCTAACTGTGTGTGTGTGTGTGTGTGTGTGTGTGTGTGAGTGACTTGGCCAAGCGCATGAATGACTGGACTAAAACTGAACTGGACTACGGCTACATTTGGCCAGCAGGCTCAGCATACACACACTATTGTTGCTCTGTTGCTCTGTTGCTCTGTTGCAGCTGCGCGCATTCTTGGTCAGAGAAAGTTTTTGTTGTTGCTGCTGCCGCTGCTGTTGCTGTTGCCGATGTTGCTGTTGCACAAGTGGCAGCCAGCTATGCAGCTTCCACAGCATCGCTGTTGCAGTTGGGTCACTTAAATGCCAAAGGCTGCCTGTGGTTGCCGCTGCCATTGCCGCTCGTCGTCGTCGCTTGGCATTTCACAGACCTTGCTGCGGCAGCAACTGCGTGGGCGCAACAACAGCAAACAGCAAACAGCAACAGCAACAGCAACCGCAAAGATGCCTTGTGGTCGGCAGTCCGTGCGACACTAGGCCGCAATCCTACGGCCTTAGCTACTGCACGGATAATCATGCACTTGTTTATTGGTTTTATATTGTAAAGAGCATGGGATTGCGGGGGAGATTGCTGTATATGGAGAGAGAGAGAGAGAGAGAGAGAGAGAGAGAGAGAGAGAGAGAGAGAGAAGAGAGAGAGAGGAGAGAGAAGAGAGAGGGAAGAGAGAGAGAGAAGAGAGGGAGAGAGAGCAAGGAGAGAGACAGAGAAGAGAGACAGAAAAGAGAAAGAAGAGAGAGAGAGAGAGGAGAGATCGATTGAGAGGAGAGAGCGCAGAGAGATAGAGATGGAAAGGGAGGAAGGAAGATAAAGAGATACTGAGCTAGAAACAGAGAGAAACAGAGAGAAATAGAGAGATAAACAAAGTTTGAGACAGAGAAACCCAAAGGAAATAGAAAGAGTCAGAAGGAAAACAAGAGAGATATAGAGACTTCGAAAAGAGAGAGAAAGAGGAAGATAATGAGACAGAGAAATGGAAAGTCAGAGACATGGACAGATAGAGGGAGACAGATGGAAGGAGAGAGTGAGGTGGGAGCGAAACAGATGAGAGAGAGAGAGACAGATAGAAAGAGAGAACAAGAGAGAGATATTTATAGAGAAAGAGAGAGAGAAAGATATATATATATATATATATATATAGCGAGAGAGAGTGAGGCAGAGAAAGTTAAATAGAAAGAGAGAGGGAGCCCGAGACAGAGACATGTAGTTATACAGCCAGAGACAGAGACAGAGGCAGAGGCAGAGGCAGAGGCAGAGGCTGCACTCTCAATTCAGTTGCTGCCACAAACATTTTTGGCCAACAATAAGGAAATATTGACTCAGTCCTTGTTGTCGTTGTTGCTGGTGTCGCAGCGACAGTTGCTATTGTTGTTGCCGCTGTTGCTGTTGGCATATGACTCATGTTTGGTGCCTCGTTGGTTTCCCTTTTAAACGATTCGTTTCTTTTGCTTTTTCATTTCGGATTTCTGTTTGCCTTCTTGTTGTTGTTGATGTTGTTGTTGTTGTTGTCGTTGTTGTTGTTGTCGTTGTTTTTGCTTTGTTTTTTTTGAAGGCGGCTTAAAGCGCGCGCTTGTGGCACAATGTGAGAAGCGGCTGGTCGAAGGTTTTACCCCTTTAGCCCAATGTTGCTGCTGCTGTTGTTGCTGTTGCTGTTGTTGCTGTTGTTGCTGTTGTTGCTGTTGTTGCTGTTATGTATGTGTTTGTACAACGCCTTTGCTTTGGCTTCTGTTGTGGCCTTTTGCTGCTGCTGCTGCTGCTGCTCTTGTTTCCATAGTTGTTTCAATATCAACGCATTCCTTTCGGCCAGGCCAATTGACTTGCCCACACAGACACACAGACGCACTGAGACGCACATGCGATAAAAATTTATTGAGCTGAGGCTTTTGGCCTGTGCCTGTGCCTGTCTCTGGACCCTGGACCTGGACCTGGACCGGGACCTGCACCCAGACCCGGACTTGAATCTGTTGCGCCTTTTGGGCGCTGCTTGTTGCTGCTGCTGGATGTTGCTGCTGCTGCTGGATGTTGCTGCTGTTGCTGCTGTTGCTGCTGTTGCTGTCTGTTGTTTATTTTTATTGTTGCTGCCGTTGCAGCTTCTCAAAATCAATTGAGTTTAACTGCTTTTAATTTACTTGGAATTTGTACGGCTTTAATGGATTTATGTCGGCTTATGTTGCTGCTGTTGTTGGGAGCAACAGGTTGCTGCTGCGGCTGCGGCTGCGGTTGCTGCTGTCGCTGGTGACAAGCTGCCACATATTAAAATTTATCATGTGCTAAAAACTTATCAATTAAAAATATGCATAACATTTTTTATGCTTCGGCTGCCGTTTCGATAGATTTACGCAGCGCCCGCAGCAACATCAATCAAAGTGCAACAGCAACAGCAGCAGCAGCAGCAGCAGCATCAAAATGCAGCCGCTTACAATTTGATGTCGCGAATGCAATTTAGACATGCCATGCCATGTTATTAACTAATTACAGGCGACTAATCTAAAACGCCGCGCCAAACAGGTGCCCATGCATCATGCCCAGACCCAACAGCAGCTGCCTAATGAAAAGTGACATCTTGGCCATGGTCATGGCTATGGCCAGGCCTAAACTGTCAACGTCTGAGCCGTGCCCAGGACCGAACTCGTTTGCATGTCTTGTCATTCGTCATTCTCAGTTGTTGCTCAGGTGCAGCGCCAGCAGCTAGAAGATGTCGCGTCTGCTGGCCACCCGCTAGCCAACACATGTCACATGTCATGTTTGCTGCACGCACTTGTTGCTCCCGTTGCCGTTGCTCCCGTTGCTGCTGCTGCTGTTGCTGTGGTTTCTGTTGCCGGAAGCAAGCTGTGTGTTAATTACAAAGTACGCTGTGGTTGTGCCTGCTGCTGATGATTATGATGTTGCTGTTGTGTTGCGTTGACATGCGTTGCTAAAACGTGCCGCCGGTTGTTCTTGTTGCTGCTGCTGTTGCTGTTGCTGCTGCTGCACGCATTTAAATGAGGCAGCCGCTGACCAACTTGATTTCCTGCAACATGTTGCCGCTGCTGCTGCTGGCATATCGAATGCTGGCTAACATGCTTTAGAGATTATGAAAATTAGATATACAAATCGGCAAACGGATGCTGCCAGCAGCAACGGCAGCAACGGCCGCAACGGCAGCATTTGATGCCTGCAAGATCAAAAAAGAAGAAATGCAAAAAGAGCAACAGCAGCAACAGTTGCTGCTGCAGCGCAAAATGAAAATAAAATTCACTCGCTTGACTCATGTTGCTGCTGGCGTTGCACACAAAATGCAACATGTTGCTGCGGGTCAGGGTCGTTGTTGTTGCTGTTGCCGGCTGCTGCTGCTGCTGCTGCTGCTGCTGTCGCCTGCGTAAATTGCTTACCAATCAAATGACACTCGATGCCAGCCAAGTCAAGAGAGCGTCGCGGAAATTGCTTGAAACGGAAATGTGGTTGTTGCTCTTGCTGCTGCAGATGTTGCTGTTGTTGCTGTTGCTGCTGTTGTTGCTGTTGCCAATTTCATGTCATTTGTTGACAACGCGTTGCGGATATTGTTTAGTATTTTGCATAAAGTTTAGAAAAGTCGCAATTTGGGTTAGAAGGAAGTTGTCGCTTTGCGGTCAACGCATGCTCCACACACACAAACACTCGCACAAGCTTTCATACAGTTCGACTGTTGCTCTTGTGGCACCATTCGAATGGTGCCCTCGGCATGGCTTAATTATAGTGCTTTGGCCCGGCACTGGCAGGCGCCGCCACAGCAACAGCAACAACTGCCAACTGGCCACGCCCACTAAAAATACACATACCAACACACACACACACACACACACACACACACACACACACACACACACACACACCCACACACACACACACATTTGGCCTGCCTAGAGTTGGTCTGTTGGTTTTTGTTTAGTATTTTTTTTTTTTTTTGAGGCGGACTGCTACTCAGCATGGCCAATGGGGCGTGGTCAAGCAGTGCCAGCGCATAGCTGGTAGGCTTCCAAAAATTTATTACCAGTTCAGCTTGATCCATGTGCAGCAAATAGCTGAACAGCTGCAATTAAGCCGTAAGCTGAGATAACATTAAATATTTTACGGACATTTTTCTAGTATAAAAATATTAAAAAATAAAAAATAGAAATAAATTAGAAGTAAAGTAAATTAATAGCAAATATAAATATAATTTAGTAAAAAAAAAATAAATAAATATAAATAAATAAAATAAAATAAATATCTATTATTTAACATGTAAATATGTTTATAATTAAATAGATTATGATTTATAATTTTAAAAATAAAATATGAACAAAATATTAAGCTAATATTATTTAAATAAATTTAAAAAATATATATATATATATTTGAAAAAAAAAAAAATAATATGCAGTACATAAACTCAGAAATAAGATTGAAAATATATTTTAATGAAATAAAAAAATATATGTGATAAAAAATAAATTAGAAAATAAATAAAAATAAAAAAATAAAGTCAAATATGAACATAAACATGATATAGTAGACAAAATATACTAAAAGATATATGATATATATTTTACATATATTTTATATATATTTTAGAAAAAATATATAAATATATAAATACAAATATAATTTTATAAAATATATATACGTATATCTTTAACATTATATATATTAATCTATAAATCTCGCGACATTCTCATTCCTAGAGTATAACTTGGCTTTAGTTCTTTGTGTCTAATCGGAATATATATAATTACTATATGATAGCTGCTTTGTTAAGAGATGTATCTACATAGATACATATATATTTTATTATTTATCTATAGAAATTTTCGAAATTCCAAAATATGTGCATATAAAACTCGTTTCAGTCAATGTTTAATTTGCGGCTGTGCGAAGTTGTGCTGTGGCTGGTGCAGCTGCTTTTGGCAGGCAGTGTTTAGGCTAAGCCAGTGCCTTGGCCAAGGCCTATAATAATAATAAAGGCTGGCAATTGCAATCCAATTGGATCTTGGCGTATCTTTGCATTTGTCAATCGGCTGGCAATATGTCATTAAACAGTTGCTGCTGCTGATGTTGCTGTTGTTGTTGCTGTTGCTGTTGTAGTTGCAGCAGTTGCTGCTGCTGCAGTAGCAATCATAATAATTTATGGCAACTCATTTGCTGTCTTTACACCCGCTAACGGTGCAGAGAGAGAGCGAGAGAGAGAGGTGGCGATAGTGTGGCTGAGTGCGAGCCTTGCAGCCATTTCTGACGCTTAATTATAGTCGGCTACTTGCAACAGCAACAACAACAGCAGCAACAGCAGCAACATCAGCAACCGACTTGCTACCAGTAAGATGTTGTTGACGATGGATGCGCTTTAATAAGCACCTGGCTGCCAGATCATTAAAGTAAAAATTGATTTTCTAACTTGCAACGATTTTTGCATTAACAATTAGCTGCCAGAACTAGAGAGCCACGGCCAGAGGAGCCCGACTCGAGCTCGAGCTCGAGCAGCTCTTCAATTTTCGTTGTTGTTGCAGCTCATTCGCGCCGCTTTATTAATTAACAATGCCACACCAGGCAGCCGCATTTAAGGCATTAATTGCTCGAACCGGTTACACTGCATCGGCGAATCTGCACCACCAGCGGCATAGGCTGGACGCCTAATCAATCTAGCAAATTGTCGCCCAGTCGCTATCGCAGCCAATATTCAAACACTCCAAACTGATCTGAAAGTCTCTCTCACTCTCTCTCTCTCCCTCTCACTCTCTCACTCGATTCTCTAATTATGACAACTACGCAGCCGCTGTGCGTGCTCACGTGTTTTTCTAATTAGCCCCGGCCCCAAGATGACAATAAGCGATAAACCCGTCGCCAGCATTCGACGAGCAAATTGACAATCATCGCTGAACAGCGCACAGCAGAGGCAGCAGCAGCAGCAGCAGCGCAGCCTCAGTCGCTAGCGAAGCGAAATGACATTTTGGGGCTGCCAACTTGCCAGCAGAGAAAATAGATCTCAAAAGTCTTTTGAAGCCCAAGAATTATATTTATTTTAACCGAATATTTTATGCATTAAAATTTTTATTTATTTTTATTTTTTTTTTTATATTAAAAATATTTTTAAATTGATTTTTTTGTAATAAATAGAATTTTTTTATTTATTTTTATTTATTTATTTTTTTAATTTGTTTCCCTTACCTTTTTTTATTTTATTTTATAATTTTGTAATTTATTTTATTTTATCATTATTATATATACATTTTTATTAATTTTTGTTAAAGTATTTTTTCTTAATTGAAAAATTTCTATATATATAAATATATATATATAAATATATATATAAAAAATATGGAAATTTGTCAACTTAAAAAAATACTTTAATTTGTTGTTTATGTTTTCATTACATTTACATTTTATAATTTCAGCAGATATTTATTTTATTTTTATTTTAAATATTTTTCTAAATGTATTTTTTATTTAATTTTTTTTCAATGAGCTCAAGATATTTTAATATTTTAAGTTCTTCATTTAAAAATATATCTGTATATGTTATTTATCTAAATATATATTATATATCTATAGAATGTTCTGCATAAATCTTCTCATTTAATTTCCTTAGAGCTTTCTCTGCTTTAGAATAGCTGTTTTGGGCTCTCAGCAAGTTGGCAGCTCCGATCGTTCTTCAGTTTGTGGCGTTAGCGTCAATGGCGCTGCTTGGCACACCCACTGCCAGCTGTGCTCAGGTTGGCAGCCTCCGCTGCCGCCGCCGCCGCCGCTGCTGCTGCAACGCCCACTGAACGTTGGCTGAGCTTTAATGCGTTTTCATTTAATACAGGCCCAGAGCTTGTTAGCTATGCCTCTGTATGTGTGCATGTGTGTGTGTGTCTGCGTGAACACCTCCCACTTGGCAATCTAATATAGAGCCACCCCCCGCCCCCCTTTTGCGACCAAGCCCGCTGCGCTCCGCTTGCTGAGCGTCGTACCTTGCCCATGACTATCAAGTGCCTTGTTGGCGCGTGTTGGCGTCTTTTTTTCCAGTTGCTGCTGCCAGGTTTTAGCTCTTTTTTCTCTTATTTTTTTTTAGCCATTTTTCGCACATTTTGCTGACGTTTTGGCGCTTTTCACTTCCGCATGCCAGACCCCTGTACATATACATATACATATATATATATATATATATATATATATATATATATATATATATATATATATATATATATATATATATATATATATATATATTTATATAGATATGTTTTCTATCAATTTCTGCAGCGTCGACTGCATTGGCGCACATCGCTCCACATTAATAACGCATCCACCCTCTAATTGCATTTTGCCTTGGCCGCCTTAATCGAATTCCAATTGCTGCCACAACGCCGCAGCGATGCGCAATTTCGATTACGCTGCGCTGCGCTGCTATTTTCGGGGCAACCTGATAAGGCCAGCTACGGACTACAGACTCCTCCTCGACTCCTGCGCGCTCGCCCCAGGCCCACGCTCAGCTCCTTGAGGCGTTTTCTTTAGTTTTAGAAAGTGGCAAACATTTCTGAGCCGCTGCTGCTGCTGCTGCTGCTGCTTCCGCATTTGCCGCTGCTAAGTTATGTGCTCAGATTAGCGGGTGTGTGTTAACTGTATTTGCCTGGCCAGCTCTATCTATTGGCCGGGCCTAATGAAAACCATAACTTTGGCTTGGCATTTCGGGTCGCGCTCAGCGCGAAGCGAATTGTGGCCAAGTCGTGGCCAGTTGGGCTCAGCCTCTTATGATTACGCCTAGTACAGGCGATTGTTATCGATTGCTGTTTATCGACTTTAGGGAATTTCAATAAATTCATTCTTAAATATTATGTTTGTAAAATTCCAACTATTGAATATATTTTTTTTTAACTTTCTCATATTTATGTTTGCCTCCTTCCTGTTGTTGGCCATTGTTATCGATTAGTGTTTATCGACAAACAAACTAATTAATTGCAATTTTTAAGCAAGGAAACGCACATTTATTGAATATTTTTTTATAATCTGTTTTCATTTCTTTTCTCTGTCCGTATAATTGTTATCGATTGTTATCGATCTTTGTGTATATCCATAAAAATACCTTGAACATATTTTTACGCTTATATAGTGTTTATAAAATTTGGATTATTGAATATTTTTTCTAAGTTTCTTTTACATTTTTTACCTCTCTTGCTTGATAATGGTTATCGATTAATGCTTATCGATATCTTAATACATTTTAATTGTCATTTTTTCCAATTATTGCATATGTTTTCTAATTCACGTTTATTTCTTTTTGCTCTATCTTTGCAGGTGAGTTGGAAAGCTTAGTTTTTGGGAACTTTATTGTATGCAACCAAATTGCGAAACAGGTAAATGCCTTAAATAGGCAGTCGGGCCAACAACAACAAAAACAGCAACAACATTAGCATAAATATGAACAGCAACAACAAGAGCGAAGCGAATAGCCAAAGCCAAATTAAAACAATTTGTAAAAAGTTCACACAGTTATGAAGATACAGACACAAGGCACATAGAGGGATGCATATGTATATAATATAGTATGTATATATACGTATATATATGCATGTGCAGTTGGCTGATTTTGGCTAAAGGCTGTCACATTTTGTGGCCCGCTGTTGTTGTTGCTGGCCATAGAGAAATTACCACAAAATGTGTGCATAAATCAACACAATGGCCAAATGCAGCAGCAACAGCAACAGCAGCAGCAGCAGCAACAGCCGCCAAAGGTGTGGAGCCAGCAACAACATCACATGGAAAATGCAAATTTCACATGGAAAACGAGCCGCGGGGGATGACAATTTGCTGTTGTTGTTGCAGCTGACTCAAAACAGTTGCTGCTGTTGCTGCTGCTGCGAAATGAATTAATAAACTTGCAACGGCGGCAGCTTTTGTAAAAATGCCGCCAATGCTTGTTGCTGCTGCTGCTGCTGTTGCCGCTGCCTTACAGCAACAATACGCAATGAAAACCGAACAAACGAAATTGAAATCTGACACCAAAAGAATTGACACACACGATTTTGCAGCGGAGACTCTCAAAAAATGCAAATTCAACGAGCGTTCGCCCAAATCAATGAAAATTGACCAACCAGCTCTCTGCCCAACCCTCCCAACCCTCCACAAAATTCAAATTGCTTTTAAATTGTTGGCAACTAGCTGGGGCTAGCAGAGAGTCTATGCAACTATGATTTGGGCTCCACAGTGTGGACGATAAATCGGAAAGTCATCGATTAATATTTATAGATATTCATCGGAAGAGAGCTTAGAATCCGTTCCCTTAGAGTTCTAGTTCTAGAATGTTTATAATTCTTAATGAGCATAGTTTTATATATCGATACTTATCGGTGTGGCTCAGATATATAACATAATTGTACAACTATTGCTTATGCTTATGGTTACGTTCTGTTACTCGAACTAAAATTGAATAGCAGTTGCATTATATTGATATATAAAGCTGTAGTCGTTAATCGATAGTTATCGATTTGAAATACAGCAATTATATATGTAAATCTAGTAGATATTTAACCATATAAATGTATATATATAGGGTTAAACAGTTGGGCAGGTTAGCTAAAACATACAGTTATCAATGAGCAAACAATGATATCGATATTTATCGATTCAATATATCAATTAGAGTTCTGTCTATAGTACACATATAACTATATATACAGGGAGAGAGAGGGAGGGGTCAACAGTCAAGCACATTACCTAATGCACGCAGCTACTGCTGGGCATTGATAGTTATCGATATTTATCGATTCAATGTAACAATTAGAGTTCTGTCTATAGTACACATATAACTATATATACAGGGAGAGAGAGGGAGGGGTCAACAGTCAAGCACATTACCTAATGCACGCAGCTACTGCTGGGCATTGATAGTTATCGATATTTATCGATCCAATATAGCAATTGGACAGGCTTCTTTATCCAGTATCCAGCTATGGCCTATAACGCCTTCATATCTATGATCTATCTATTAAGACTACCCTTTCCAACTACCTCCCGCACTTACAGGGTATTAAGAGCGGCAACATGCTATGCAAAATGATATTAGACTTAGTTTTTGTCCCTGCAGCAAGAGCAACAGCAACAGCTGCTGCTCCATTGCAATGGTCAGCAATTGAAATGTTCAGTGTCTATTGGGCTGCTGCTGTTGTTGTTGCCGTTGCCTTTGCCGTTGCTGTTGCTGTTGCTGCTGTTATTTTATTGATTTGCTTGCCTGAAAATTGATCTTAATTTCCATGGGGCTGCTGCAGTGCGAGTGGCAGCAACTCGACTTCGACTTCGACTTCGACTCTGGCTACGACTGCGACTTTGGCTTGCGGTTCATTTGCATATCTCGATTTTGCATTCGAAATGATTATGAATAACTGTTAATTGTGTTTGGGCTATTACGTTGCATAAAAGCGCTTTTTGACCGCGAGCGAGGGGCGTCACTCTAACGACCCCCCCCTTCACCACTCGCTCTCTCTCTCTCTCTCTCTCTCTCTCTCTAAAAAAGACCCCCAAAGACCTTTTTCAGTAATTTGCAAACGATTTCAATTGCTGTGCAATTTCCGTTTTTTCTAGCCTTTTTTTTTTGGCAATTTCTGTTGGTATTCGATAAATGAGTTAACTATTGAATCCCTGCGCACTATCCATCGACATTCGCTCAGCATTCTAGTATAGCTTTTTGGGAATTGTAATCTAGCTTTAATCCCTGACGAGACGATGGCTCAGTTCAGTCAGTCTGTCAGTATCATCCAGCGATACAGCTGGAACTTAAGTGATGCAGGAAGGGAGAGAGAACAGACAGACGATGGAGAAGTGTCAGCAGAGGGAGGAAAAACTGAATGAAGAAGCAAGTGAGGTACATTGCAGACATACGATATTTAATATCATATCTAATATCGTATCTCATATATACAGATGCATTGCTTAACATAACTACTTATATATGAGCTTCAATTAATTTTCAGTATCTAACAGTTGTTATCGTAGCTTTCATATCGTTTCGTATCGGAATATTATGAATATCGTAAGTGTTTACGATATATCAGCATACAATCTTGATCGTGATTCATACCCCGTTTAAGTATTTCTATACTTACGATATATGATCTAAGTTTATCGTATGTGATATAAGTTTATCGTATGTGATATAAGTTTATCGTATACGATATACGCTTATCGTATACGATATAAGTTTATCGTATACGATTTACGTTTTTTCGTATACGATATACGTTTATCGTATACGATATAAGTTTATCGTATGTGATATAAGTTTATCGTAAGCCATAGATGATCGCTTCTGTTGGCACCCATACATTCTCAGTTTACGATACACCTTGATCGTAGTCGAGAGAATACTCTTTCAGTTTATATCGTAGCTCTGTTTCTGTTAGTTGATCATTTCAGTTTGTTTACGATATATAGGTTTACGATATACGTTTATCGTTTCAGCTGATATCGTAGCCATTCACCTATCTCCCTCCCTCTTTCCCTCTCTATCATATTTATGAGCTTCAGTTTGGCAGGTTAAGCACAGAGTTCACGGCTACTCGCAGCCTAGACTGAAGCTTGGGTCTGGGTCTGCTGCTTGCCGTCTTTATATATCGGCTTTTGACTGAAGTCTGTCCTAATGACAACGGTAGCAGCTACTGCCAGGCAATTACTTAATTTACACTTGTCTGTCTGCCTCCCTCTCTCGCTCTTTCACTTGGCAAAGCTATTGAACAACAAAAAAAAAAAAAAAAAGAAGGCAGGTAGACAGACAGACAATCTGCTCAACGGACAATAGCAGAGTGTGGCCACAATTCAAAAGTGCACAACGGGCAACGCCTCCTCCCGCTGCAGCTGCCAGTGCTGCTGGCGCGTAAATCAAGCAACAGCCGCGGCTCAGCTACTGAAGCAGAAAATTACTTTCATCATAATTTAAAGTTACTTATGACCGCAGCAGGCCC
Source organism: Drosophila paranaensis (assembly GCA_035047545.1). NCBI lineage: Eukaryota > Metazoa > Arthropoda > Insecta > Diptera > Drosophilidae > Drosophila > Drosophila paranaensis. The sequence continues at coordinate 3,181,317 of JAWNPL010000022.1, read as the reverse complement.
CACGAGGGAGTTGAGAGTGGACTCTGAGAGAGGCTGCAACAGTTGCTGCTGCTGCTGTTGGTGCTGCTCTTGCTGCGGTTGCTGATTGTCTTAGGCTGCAGCAAATTGAAAAATCATCTGGGCGCAAGCAGGATGTGCCGCTGCCGCTGCTGCTGCCGCTGCTGCTGCCGCTGCTGCTCCTGTTGCCAGCCAGACTGCAGCCAAGGCAAACATTTGCACGTCAAACAAAGTGGCAGTGAAATAACAAAATTATGTTGGCAGATTTGTGGCGACGTTGAAATTATTGCAACACGCCAGCAACACGCCAGCAACAGCAACAGTTGGTTGCTGCACTTGAGCTGCTGTGCCACATAATTGCTATGTGCTGTGACGTTTGTGGCATGAATGATGTGGCGTGGGCCTCCTCCGCCAGCTACTGGGCAGAGGCTGCGGCTGAGGCTGCGGCCGAGGCTGATCCACATTTTGCATAAATTACACTTCATTTGATTTGGGCAAGTCGCGTCTCCAATGACAATGCCACAGCAGCAGCAACGGCAGCAGCAACTGTTGGCCATGGCCACAATCAAGTCAAGTGTTTATTTGTTTATGCGCCGTGCCGAGCGAAACTCTATTTCTTTATGCTGCTGCTGCTGCTGCTGCTGCTGCTGCTGCTGCTGCTGCTGCTGCTGCTGCTTCTTTCTGCTTGTTGCTTAAAGTGAGTGAGTGGCATGTTGCACGCTGCTCGTTGGTGGTCCACATTGCGTTCCTTTCGTGCGTTTGTTTGCCGCAATTAGCGTGTGGGCAGCAGCGGGTGAGTGAAAGTTGAGGCTGAGGCTGCGCCTTGATAAGCTCCCCCACAAGCTCTCCAATCTGCACCAGCGACTGCCCCCAACTCCCCTAATGCACACCTGTTGGCAACTGTTGCTGCTGCAACCGGTTCACTGCTGCTGCTGCTGCTGCTGCTGCCTTTCCGCTCGTTAGTTAATGCAAAGCGCTGTAAATATTATAACAGAGCGCGTTTCATTATTGTATTAACAACAACCAGGCTTTAGCTCCGCTCTGCCTCTACCCTCTCCCGCCCTGCCTCTCTCTCTCAGTCTGTTTGGTATTTTTAGAGCCTCGCCAAACGGCATTTTTTATTGCTCGTTAGTTTTTGGCTATTTTTAGCCAATTGACATAAACTCATATTTTTTTAGCCTTTTTTTCTTTGGCTTTATTTTTGAAAGGTTTTCGTGCTGCTGCTGTTGTTGTCGCGCTGGTGATTTATTTTGTAAATGTTTTAGCTCACATAATTGTTCTATAAGAAGGAAGCTACTGCAAGCGATTAAGGCAGCTATAAGGTATATATGAATATATATCTATCTAATACTTCTACAAAGAAGTGATTAAGCCAGCAACAGTGTTGGCTAACGATGTGCATATAAATGTATTTGGCTAGCAAATGGCCAAAGGCAGACCGAAGGCAATTGGCATAGTCTATATATAGACTGCTTTCATGTGCAATAACAATATAGGATGACTCAAGGATTACTCCTATATAATAACAATATATGAGATTACTTCAGTCGTTTTCCAACACAGCCTTTTCAGAGTGGATTTGGGCCAGCGATTTGCTTGTTTAGTTATTGATAAGATAACAATGGATTTGGTAATGCATCGAATGATAATTAAACTTTAGTTAACAATTCGATATCTATCGATTTAGTATATATAACTATTTTTAGTTATCGATTTTCAATGATACAATGTGTAACTTCAGTCATCGATAAGTTAACTATCGTTACAATAAACATATAATTAGTTGACCATTAACAGTTCGATTGCTGAGTTATCGATAACATAACTAGCCATAAGATAGCTAGCATTTGTATAGCTATCGCTGCTCTTCTCAGATTTTGCTCATCATTAATAGATCGATATTCATCTTTAGATTGATCTATAAGTCTATCGATAGCTTACGCAATCATCGCTCGTTTATTCCTCAATTCTCTGAAGGAGAAGTGGCCAGAGCAACCAGTGTTGCTCAGCGTTAAATGGATTTCAGTCTTTTGTTGCAGTCCGAAGGGAGCTGTGAAGCGTTTTGTTGCCTGAGTGAGCTTTGCGTTTGGTGTTTCGGTTTTGGTTTTCGTTTTCGGAGTGTTGCGGCCACATTACTCATGCGCCGTGTTGCACATGCGGGTATAAAATAACAGATTTATGCCTACGTTGCAGGCAATGACACGCCAATTAGCCGCCCAGCAACAGCAACAACAAAAAGGCTTGCAAATAAAGCTTTGACATTTTTATGATGCTAAGCGCGGGGGAACAGCAACAGCAGCAGCAGCAGCAGCCTTAAAGCCAGACTGGAACAATCTTTTGGGAAGCCAAGACAGGCCCCAGGCAACTAGGCAACCAGGCAACCAGGCAGGCAGCTGGCTGACCTTTGCATGTGTTGCTGTTGTGAGCTGTTGCTGTTGCTGTTGTTGTTGTTGTGCGCTATCTGCGGAGGCGAATTGAGTTTGACAGCTGGGGCGACACGATCCGATTGCGATTGCGATCGCTCTTTGACCTTAATACGCGCCAGCTGCGTCAACGTCAGCGCCCGAGGGGCAACAGCAACAAGAGCAACAGCAACTAGCTGAACTTCCCTCGGCCCGGCACGCCACCCGCTGGATGGCTGTCTGCACCGCTCGAGGCAGCATTGTCATTTGACACCTCATTTGGGGCCGTTGCGGCGGGCACGCACAGCTAATAAGCGCTCAATAAATGTGCAACACCCGCTGGCAACAGCAACATGTTGCTGCCGTGCCAAGTTGCTGCTGCTGTGCGTGCGACGACAACAACAATGCATGTGGCATACAATTTTCCACTACTTTTCTTTTCTTTTCTGTTTTTTTTTTTTTTGTTTGCAATCGACTGGGCAATCTCATTAATAAATTGCGCTGCATGCAACGCCGGCAACATGTTGCTGTTGTTGTTGCCTCTAATGCTGCAAACGGCAGCAACATTAATTGGCTGCTTACAGCCTGACAAGGCAGCGACTCTTGTTCGCTGCTGCTGCTGCTGCTGATGCTAGAGCTAGTATCAATTTAACTGCCGATAGGTGGCGCTGCTGCATGCCATCATCAGCAATTGCAGCGAGCACCGCAGCAACATTTATTGTTTATGCATTTCTGAAGGCAAATTTTCAACAGTTTCTTTCATATTTTGCGCGTGCGCCCGTGTTGGGGGAAGACTAATTGATTTTTATGCGCAGCCATGTCCGCGGCAACAACAACGGCAACAACAACGGCAACGGCAACGACAACATAGGCGGCGGCACATATTTTAAGCACAAATTACAAAGCAATAATCATAAATCTTTTTTGCGGCTCAGCAGCAGCAACAACAACATGTTGCTGCCATTTATCAAAATATCAATGTGTGTGTGTGTGTGTGTGTGTGTGGCAGATGCCAGACAAATGGGCATTGCGTGTGCCATATCAATGCAATGTTGTTGCTGTCGCTGCTGCTGCTGCTGCTGCTGTTGTCATCGTCGCTCAAATGTTGATAACTTTGCCAGCCAGCAACAATTGCAAATGGAGCACGTGGCCAACGCAGCAATTATTGCTGCTGCTGCTGTTGCTGTTGCTGTTGCTGTTCAGACTGCCGCAACTGATTGCTCTTGATTAAATGCTAGTCACTCACTTGAATACTTGAAGCTGAGCCGAGCCGCGCCGAGCCGAGAGATGCGGCCCCGGAAATTGTTTGTGCCACGAACTGCAGTTAGGCAGGCGCGCGGCGCAGCGTCTAACATTTAAACGGCTTCCTGGCGGTTGCTCTTGCAGAAGTGGAGCATACAGCAGCTGCTGCTGTTGCTGCTGTTGCTGCTGCTGCTGTTGCTGTCCAATTTTGATGAATCTTTTACTTGCTGCTATATGTATCTGGCCATATCTATAGCAGGCTCTAGAATAATATAAATTGCTAGAAGCAGCTCAAAGCCAGCAGCAATTGCTGCTCGGTTGACAAAAAGCAACAGCAACAGCTGCGTATTGCAGCGGTGTCAAAAGTGCCAGCAGCAACAACACAAGCAGAAACAACAACAGCAACAGCAACAACGAGAACCGCAACGATCCCTAGCTTATTAAAGTTTAATGACTATTGGGGTGGTCTTGGCACGTAGCTGTCACAGTTGCTGCTGCTGTTGTTGCTGTTGTTGCTGCTGCTGCTGCTGCTGCTGCTGTTGCTGTCGCTGACGATTTGCGCAATGCGCGCAATGGCAGCAAATAATTGCAACGGCAACGTGCAACGATTTGCGGCGGCAACGAGGTGAAGGCAACAGCAGGCAACAAATGTTTATATGAAAATTGAAAACGATCATTGCGCAATGTGCGCACGGCGACAACAGCAACAACAACAGCAACAGCAACAACAGCAACAGCAACAAAAAGAACCGACAAATAGTCAACGTTTTCTTTTGATGCTTTGCATTCGGCACGCAAAAAGCAACAACAACAGCAGCTTTATGCCGTTTCACCATGGCAACAATTGGCTAATAATATAAATCCAAAGCCCGAAAACTACAACAGCAACAGAAACAACAGCAGCAGCAGCAGCAATGGCTCAAGGCTGACTGTAGCTGCTGCTGTTGTTGCTCCAGTTTTTGCTTAGTCTTATTATTAGACGTCTAATTTAATTGCATTTCAATGGCTGACCCCTCATGGCAGCTATATGTCAATAAAATTGCTGCTGCACGCCAGCAACATGCACTTGTTGCTGCTGCTGTGGCTGCTGCTGCTGCAGTTGCTTATCGTCTGACCACAAATAACTGCAAATTGTGTGTATAAAAATGCAAACTGCATTGTTTGTCCATGGCTTATCGGCAGCAACTGGCCACTAAATCAGCGTAACAGGCGCAGCAACAACATCAGCAGCAGCAATGGCAACAGCAGCAGCAACAACAGCAGCAGCAGCAGCAGCAATGGCAACAAACTGCCAGACAACACGCATGCGCCACCAAAAGTCATGTTCGTGCCACAAAGGCGACACCAAAGCCATACATATTGTAGGTGGCAGCAACAACAGCAGCAACAACAGCAGCAACAACAGCAACTGTTGCAGTTAAATGTGGCAATTGTAGCTTAAAGCAGCAACGCTCACACACACACACACACACACACACACACACACACACACACCCTAGCTAATCATTTTAGGTAATAATTTTGCATTTTTCTCCGCATGTTGTTGCTGTGTGTGTGCAACATGTTGCAAGCGTGCGCGCGCGCCCTTTTTTTTTGTGGCTCGTATATAACTGTCCAGTGCGTGGGCGTGTTGCAGCTGCCCAGTCGCATGGAGCAACGCTTGCCACTTTGAACTCGCCACGCAGCAACAGCAACAGCAACAGCAACAATTGCAACAGCAACAGCAACAATTGCAACTGCAACAATAGAAAGCCACGCAGGAAGCCGCAGTTTAAATGCTTGGAAATTTATGAGCAGCACCTAAAGCGAAATCCTTTCACCAGCTTAGACAACGCATTAATAAATCAATAACGCGTTTATAATCATAGCTCTGGCTGGCTGGGGCAGCAGAGGAGGCGACTTCCGTGCGACAAGCGGCAATTTGGTGCGACAGGGCGGGCAACACCTTGGCAACATTGTTGCCGGGGCGAGAGCGCGAGCAATTAACATAGAAAGAGAGATGGAGATGGAGCTGGAGAGAGAGAGAGGGAGAGGGAGAGGGAGAGCGACTGCTCTGATCACAATAATATGCCAGCAACATGTTGCGCAACTTATCAAAATAATCATCATTCACATCGACAACAGCAGCAACAGCAACAGCAACAGCAACAGCAGCAGCAACGCAGGCAGCATTATGATAATCGCAATGCGGCGGCAATGTTGAAACGAACAACAAAATTGCAACTGTTTCTCATGCAGCGCGTCTGTTCCGCTGTGCGGCCCGTGCCGCCCCCTTTGGCCGCTGCTACAAAATGCAACTGCTGCATGTTGCAATTAATAATCGACGTGGCAAAGCCACTCGCTAGGCGCGGCAGCAACTGCGTCGTCGTCGTGCGCCCTTCTTTTTGATTTAAAATGTGCCGCCATCGTTTTGGCCCGCACGTAGGCGTACTCACACGCAGCACACACACTAACACACACACACACACACACACACATGCTGAGATTCTGCCTCGCACCCACTTGGGCTGCCCTTCAGCTCACCGCGCAACAAGTGTTGCTCCAACCACTTGGCATCATCAGTCAAGTGTTGCTGCTGCCTGCCTTCTGCCTGCTGCCTGCTGTCTGCTGTCTGTCGTCCACTGTCTGCTGTCTGCTGTCTGCTCGCCTGCCGGCAATGTCACTGTCTTATGATTCTGGCGGTTTCTGTTGCTGCTCTGCTCAGGCCCAGCTCCACGGCCAGGCCATCGCCTCTTTCCGCATCTTTGTGTGGGTCTGCAGCAGATCGTCATCGAGCGATTGCCCACTGACCACAATAGTTGCTCGTGTTGCGCGTGTTGCTGTTGCTCGCATTGTTGCTGGTGCTGTTGTTGCTGCTGCCAGTGACAAAATGTGCACAAAGCCAAATATATCAGCTGTAGAAATTTATAATTTATAATGCGGAAAATAAAAAACATTTGGAAATAATACCAAACAGAGGAAACAAACAAAAAATAAATGAATAAATGAAAACTAAAAAAATATTTATAATTATAAAATAAAATCACATATAAAAAGAAAACTAAAAATATAATATATAAAATAAATTTAAAAAAAAAATCAAATTAAAACTAAAATAAATTAAATTAAAAATGAATTATAAATTAAATAAGAAATAGATGCAATAAAAATAAAATTTATAAAAATATAATAAAGAAAAGCAAACTAAATATAAACCTGGTTAAATAAAATTCAAATCATATAAAAAAATAAAATAAATTTAAAAAGAAAAATAAAATTATTAACTATAAATTAAAAAGGAAAATAAATAGAATAAAAATAAAATGTATCCAAAAATGTAAAATAAATAATAAATAAATAATTTATGATATATTTTTTTTATTTTTTGATACATTTTATTTAAAAAAAAAAATAAAAATTAAAATAAATAAAATTCAAAGTAGTTTTTAATCAAATAAGCAATAAATTGAATACAAGTAAAATACATAAAAATAAAATAAAAAAATAAAATAAATAAAATGAAAAAGTCATTGTATTTTAAATAAAACATGATTAAAACATAAATTAAAATAATAAAAAATATAATAAAATAAATAAATAAATAATACACATAAAATATATAAAAATAAAATAAATAAACATAAATGAAATTAATAAAATGTAATAAAATAACTAAAAAAGTAATACATATAAAATATATAAAAACAAAAAATAAATAAAAAATAAAATAAACACAAATGAAATTATAAAAAGTTATTAAAAACTAACTAAATTAAATTAAATAAAAAAGTAGCTATATATTAAATAAGAAATTAATAAAACTTAAATGAAATTAATAAAAGAATGTAATAAATAAAAAATAAAATAATACAAAAAAAAAATATAAAAATAAAATGAATTTAAAATTTAAAAAATATAAATAAATTTGTATAAACTTCTTAATGTATAAGGTAAACTAAATAAATAAGAATTTAAAAAAAATAATGGAATTAGTTTCAAACTTTCAGGAGGCTCGCTCGAAGCTCTCTTAAAGCTCACTTTAAAGCCCACTTAAAGCTTTAAGCTGCCACAGACTTCGCTGAACGTTTGAACTCAATTTCTAATAAATATTTGATTTTCTCTGGCTTTTTGCTTTTGCAGCACAAAAATTGAGTTTGCTGAGAGTCTTGTAGGGGCGCCGCCTGTGCGGCTCTCGGCGGCATCTGAACTCGATTATGTGCGTTTTAGCGCAGTGGCACGCCCAGTGGGCGGCGCTGGCAGTGAAACGTCGCTTGACGCTGGAAATTTATGTGGCCCACTAATAAGTTTGCTGGCAATTACGCTGATAAATAAATAAATCAGCGCCGCGAAACTTCGATGGCGGCGCCTTTGTGGAGGAGCCACCGAGTGGAGTCGAGTGGAGTGGACCCGCTGGGTGCCGCGTGCTGTGGGTGTGTGACAAGTGCAGCGCGGCGGTCCAGCGGCGCCATTCAAATTCACATGTGATCGGCCAAGCATGAGTCAGCGGCAGCGGCAGCGGCCTGTGGTGCAGCCGGTGGGGCAGAGAGAGAGGGAGAGTGGAGAAGCTTCTCGTCAGCGGCGCTTAATTAGAAAATTGCTAATAACTCATGCACACGAACAAATTTCAATATTAATGAGGTTTTAAGGCAGCAACCGCAGCAGCAGCAGCAGCAACAGCAGCAACAACAACGGCAACAGCAGCGACTGCAGCGGCGACTTAATTGAAAACTTTTTGAATCGTGCCGTCAAATGACGAAGATGCAGCAGCAGCAACAGTTGCCAGTTGGGCCTGGCCCAAACTGTGCGCAATGGGAGGCACAGCAGCAATTGTTGCTGCTGCCTGTCTTACGCTGCTGCTGCTGGTGCTGCTGCTGCTGGCCGCTGCCTGTTGCTCCTGTTGCTCATTAAGTAGCATGAAAACTCAATAGGTTGCTGCTGCCTTGTTTTTGTGTGTGCTGCTGCGCAATTAACGGTCGCCGTCTTTGACTGATTTAGTTGTCAGCTGAGCAGCCACAGCAGCAGCAGCAGCAGCAGCAGCAGCAGCAGCGGTGGCGGCAGCAACATGTTGCTGGCATTCATAATTAGCATGCAAGCGGCATAAATCGCAGCAGCAACAACAATTAACAGACCCAAATTGCATGCAACACACACACACACACACACACACACACACACACACACACACACACACACACACACACACACATAAGCTTTCTCTGTCTGCCACACAGATGTTGCTGCTACTTAGCATGCAGTGCAGCGTTTGATGTCTGCAACAGAACACGTAGGCAACAGCAACAGCAACAGCAACAGCAGCAAGCAGCAGCAACTGTCAATTATATTAGTTGCTGTTACACAGCGCGCTAATTCAAAAATCATGCGTGGGCAGCACCAGCAGCAGCAACCTGGCACGCCAGCAACATTGCCCTCGCAGCCAGCAGCAACATGGACGCTAGCAACTTTTCTTAATTAAGTGACGACCTGTTGTTGCTGCTGCTGCTGCTGTTGTTGCTCTTGCTGCATGCAAATTTAATTTGCGTCTTGTCGCGACCTTTGGCCATTGCGTGTTGCTGCTGCTGCTGCTGCTGGCAACGGCCATAACTTCTCGGCTGCAACATTTCGCATTGTTGTTTGGCCACAAATTGATATTTAACTGGTTGGCTCTGGCCTGGCTCTGGCTTGGGCCTGGTAAAAGTTCGCACGACTTTTCGCCTCGGCCAAATCGGCAAATGCACGCGTATTTAACATTTACGATCCATTCAAACGGATTCTCAATCTGATCTCACTATCTTGCTGCCTCTGCCCCCCCCCCCTCTCTCCCCCTCCCTCTCTCTCTCTCTCTCTGGCAATCTTCTCGATATTCGCGATTGTTGCTCGTGTCGTTATCTGTGGCAATATCTCTGGGGGCCAATCCACTTCTGCTGCTGCTGCTGCTTGCATTTCTATCGTGTGTGCGCCGTTAATGTTTTTACTTAACCAGCAACACACACACACACACACACACACACACACGCCTCGTTGCATGCTGTGTGCGTAGCGCAATAAATCAAAGTTTTATTTGTTGAAATAAATTCACAGTTTATTGCTTCGTTATTATTTGCGCTGCCGCTGCCGCTGCCGCTGCTGCTGCTGTGGCAATGAATGTTATTGCTGGCTGTATGCAACAGCAGCAACAGCAACAACAACAACTGCGACAGACAGCCATCAAACACTCGCAACGCATGCCGGAAATGTTTATTGTTCTTCTTGTTATAACTGTTTGCTGCTGCTGCTGCTGCTCTCGTTGCTGATCTCTTTCTAATTTTCACCTCGTTGCTGTATCATGCGTTTAGCTCACGACTTTCGTATTAATTATTGCCGCAACTCTGTAAAGCAATTGTGATATCTAGAGGCTGGCCAATTAAGCGTGATACTCTAGCATAATATCAGAGCAGTTATTGAAGTTATCGATAACAGTCAGTTGTGGGCTTTGCCGTTTGATTGTGACTCGCTTTGACTGATAATTGAGTTTTTAGTTTAGTATTTAATTTAATATATTTTTAAAATTAAAATTAAAATTAGATTATTTTTTTATATTTTTTTTTGCATTAAATAAATTAATTTATTATATTTTTATTTTTTACACTGTTTATTTATTTTAGTTTACATCATTTTTATTTAGTTTTAATTTAATTTTTTCAACCATTTTTTTATTTTTTATATATTTTTATAATTTTTTATTTATTTTTAATTTGTTTAATTAATTTATTTATTTTAGCGTATATCATTTTTATTTAGTTTTTAATTATATTTTTATTTTTATATATTTTATAATTTGTTTATTTTTTAATTAAATTAAATTTTTTAATTTATTTATTTATTTTCGTTTGTATAATTTTTATTTAGTTTTTAATTTTTTCAATTATTTTTTATTTTTTATATATTTTTATATATTTTTTTAAATTTGTTTAATTTATTTATTTATTTTAGCTTAGATCATTTTTATTTAGTTTTATTTTTTAACAATATTTTTTATTTTTATTTTTCATATATTTTTTTATAATTTGTTTTTTTTTTTTTTAATTTTCAAATTTGCTTGATTCATTTTCGTATTTTTTCCAAAGCTTTAAATAAATTTAAGTGTTATGCATGCTTGAATCTTCCATGTTCCGTTTGCAGAACAAACTTGGCCTAATCGTCTCTTGATTATAGCCATAATATGGCAAAAGCTTTAATGCCAATTTCGATGTTTTTTTTTTTTTATTTGTCGTGTTTTGCTGCGCAAAAGCTGCAAGTCAAGCCGATCTGTGGCAATGGCACGCCCTAGCCGGCGACACGCCCCATCCACCTGACTGTCAAGAGGTTGTCGATGACATTTTTGAACCCTGACCGCGTTTCGTTCGCTTCTTATTTTGCCACACGTTTTGCCATTAATTACCAATAGAGATACGAACAGATATGACTATATACTGAGTGTGTGTGTGTGTGTGTGTATCTGAGTCTGTGGAAACATTACGCAATGTCTTCAATTGGCTAAACGATGCAGCGTTTAATTGAGCAAATATTCGCATGCGCGTGCGTTTAGTGTGCCGATAATGATCGATAACGATAACGATAGCGATAAATAATAGACTTGAGAAATTAAATTAGCCGAGAAGAATGTTGTTGTTTTTGTATATATATATATATATGTATATACATATATTATATATATATATATATATATATATATATATATATATATATATATATATATATATATATATATATATAAAATAAAACTTAAAAAACTATATATAGATATACTTAGGTATTTATTATATACCAATATATTATCCCATATATATTCGATTATTAAATATTTTCATATTTTTACTTTCTTCTTCTGAATCTAATTGCAGCAGCGTAAGCTGTCACCGACATGGGCAGTGAGCAATACTGCTTGAGGTGGAACAATCATCAATCCAACCTGTTAGGGGTGTTTAGTCAATTATTACAGGACGGGAGCCTGGTGGACGTTACATTAGCTTGTTCAGGGGGCCCATCCATCAGAGCCCATAAGGTGAGTGAATCGAAAAGCAATAAAAGTATATATGAAATATAGGAATATATATACATGAGAATATAAGTATTTAAATACTAAATCTGTACATTTTGGTATATATATATAAAAATAATGTATAATAATATCAATATATAACTGATATATCATTTGTATATGCTCAATATGAGATCAATATTTAATCGATATGCACTCGATACAAAATATATAAAGATCGATATATAATAGGTGCATAATCGATATGTAATTTATATATATATGCGATATATCATACTTATGATATATAAACAACTGATTTTCAACTGCTTAAATGATCGATAATAGCTAATCGATAAATATCGATGCACAACTTAGACATCTATCGAAACTAAAATGAAGGGATATAAGACAAAACATGTGAAATTTGATATGAAGTCAGATGTTAGATATCTGTATAGGATATATATAGCTATCTATATATATATTTCATATATACCCATGCATAAATAGATCTGTATTAGCATATGCATAGAGACGTATGCTCGCTAGTGGGCAGAGCAATTGCAAGTGCAACTGCAACTGCAACTGGAAACTGTAAACTTTAAAATGCGGAAGCTGTCGCCATGCAGCGATCAAGGTCGCTGCCAACGCTGGCGTCGCTGCCGCTGCTGCTGTTGCTGGTTTTTTTCGTTTTGTTTTGTAGGCCTCTCAAAATGCCAGTCGCATAAATTAACGAAGCAGCCGCAATGCAAACAACAGCAGCAGCAGCAGCAACACGATCAAATGCAATTTACACATTTGTCAGTAAATTGTCAACTTAGCGCGCGCAGAGCACTAAACGAGACGCCGCTGCTGGCTGCTGGCTGCTGGCTGCTGGCGTCGCTGCATGTTGCTGGCGCTGCTCGTTTGTTGCTGGCAACAATGTTGACAAGGTCAGCGCCTAATAGAAATTGACTGCGCCGCGCGCCACGTGGCTGTCGGCGTGTGTGAGTGAGTGTGTGTGTGTGAGTGCATAAATCATGCGTTGCCAGGCCGCAACAACAACAACAACAACGGCGGCAACCGCACGTCTGTCAATTGAAATTCCTGTTAAATTAAGCGGAAAATATTTAACTGCGTTGCTACTGCAGCAACAGCAACAACAAGCAGCAGCAGCAGCAGCAACTTGTAGCCAAGCTCTTGCTGCTGCTGCTGCTGCTACCTTTTGATGTTTCGAGCTGATAAAGTTATTTTGAATGCAATTTCTAAGCAACGTCTACATAATGCATAGAAAAACTGGTAAATTGTTCAATTATAATGCGTTTATTATACCAGCAACAAGAACAACAACAATAACAACTCTTGACACTGATATGGCCAGTGATTGCCGGACAACTGACTCAAGCATCGAGCCACACTTGACCAAAGCTGCTCATTAGGCCGCGCTTAGGCGCTGACAGCGACAACAACAATTTCTTAGCCATTTTCTAGCGGACAGTTGAACAGCTGTTGAATGTTTAACAGATCTTATATGTGTAGTCATAACTGTAGCTGATATCGGCGGAGAAAAGCATAACGCTTTGGCTTACAAGCCAAGATTTTGGGCAATTTTTTATATATTTTATATGATATTTTATATTATATATTTTTTTTAAATTTTAATTTTCGAAAATCTCACAAATTTTAATTGACATGACAACAACAATTCAATTTATTTGTATTTTTAATATTTTAAATAGTTTCCTTTTCAAATATTTTGCTATTAAATTAACATTTTAATTCTTGAATAATTTCATTTTAAAATATTAATATTAAATAATTTAAATATTTTACTGAAACTTAAAATTTTGTAAAAACTTTAACACTCAATATTAAAAAAAAATTTAAAAAAATTATATTACTATTACAATATTTTTATTTTTAATTTTTTAATTTTAGTTTTCAATAAATTAAAAAAAAAAGTTTTTATATTTTTTTTTATTTATTTTTTTTTTTTAATTTTTATTCAATAAAAAAAATAATTTTAATATTATAATATTTTCATTTTTAAAAATTTTAGTTTTCAATAATTTAAAAAATTAAATTTTTAAAATATATATTTTTTTAATTTTTATGCAATAATAATTTTAGTTTTTAAATAATAAAAAAAAAACAAAATGCCTTAATTTTGATGCATTTAACTTTTTATTATTAATTTTTTAATTTTGAATTTAATTTTTTAAACTTTATTTTTCAAGAACTTTTTAAAATTCTATTTCAAAGCTTCAAATAATATATTTGATATGCTTTCATTTAGTTTTGAGCAAAATTTACCTTAAAAATTATGAATCAAAGTATTCTTAGTATAAGTATTACGGCGAGTGCTAATTGAAGCTAGCCCTGCACACGCCCACCTCCCACCGCCCACTGTCCTGGCTAACTAGATCTGCTCGCTCGAGCTGAGCCAAAACATTTCATTAGGAATTGAACGGATTTGTGTGCCTTTGGAGCTGTTTGCTTGAGCCTTGGCCAAATAGTCTGCGCTGGCTAAGTACATAATTGTGATGGGCAGTGCCAGGACATGTGAGACTGGGCGTATCTCAAGCTCAGGACCCGTGTGGACACTGCCCAAACTCCTTTTCAATAGCTCGTGCGATCTGCATTCCTCTTTTTTGTCCTGCTCCGGCTGTCGTCGAGTCGAGTCAACTTCATTAGTCGCTGGGACAAAAACAACATGGGGCAAGCGTAGCTGATGAATTCATTTCCTTTTTAGACTGTCGAAATTACAAGAGTAGCAGAAGAAGCTGAAGAGAGAGACAGAGAGAGAGAGAGAGAGGGAATAAAAGGGGCATAAATGAAATGAAATTGAAACTGAGCGAGCGAAAAAAGACGACGATGAATGCATGAATCCTTGGCACATGCAAGTGTTGCTGTTGTTGTTAGCGCTTTGGCAAACTAATTAGCAAATGTACACACACACACAGAGAGGGAGAAAGAGAGGGAGAGAGAGGGAGAGAGAGAGACTTGGAGCAATGTCAACATATCTCAAAAGCTAATAAAGCAAGGAATTGAATTGCTAAAGCAACCCAAACTTGAGGCAAAAGAAGAGCGAGCGATGGTCAGGGACAGGGCGGAAGCCAGCTGTCAATTACTTTTGCATATCCTTGCACTCAATCCTTGTTGTTGTTGTTGTTGTTGTTTCTGCTGTTGATAACGAGCTGAGTTGTGCCGCTGCAGGCGCCTTCACAGACGTCGTCCGAGAGCGACAAAAAATTGTTAAATTGATTAAAAAGCAAAGTGTCGATGAACGAGCCAATGATGACAGCAGCCCGGACCCGCAGCCACAGACCGGACCGGACCAGGACATGCCAGAGTCAATGGGCAAAACTAAAAAAGTAAAAAACAAACAAACTAGAAAGAGAAAAAAGTGCAGCTGAAGCGTGCGGCAGCAAAAACCCCGAGTCCATGCAAAGGATAGCCAGCCGACAACAGCAACAGCAGCAGCAACAGGACAGGACACGACGCAGCAGGAGTCGCACTAGCTGACAACAGGACCAGGACCAGGACCAGGACCAGGCCGCAGCAGTCCTCTCCCCTCCAAATGTTCTAAACACGCAGACCTCAACTGCTAGGCAAACGTGGGGCCAACTCCAAAGTTTGCCCACAATCAAGTGAAAGCATAAATAGAGTCGCTTTGAGCTTGATTGATCAATCTGAAGCTAGCCAGCTCTATTTGGCTCTGGCAAAGACCAGGACTAGGCGCTCACAGCTAAGGCACATTGACATGAATTTCTTTAGTTTTATTTCTTATTTTAGTTTTTTGTTTTAAAGAGTTTTTTTTTTTAATTTTATAAACATATTTTTAAAAATATTTATTCAATTTTTATTTTGATCTTTTTCTTAAATATTTATTTTTATTTATTTTTATATAATATATATATATATCTTTTAAAGCATATTTATTTAATATTATTTAGACTTCGATATTTTTTAATATTTATTTTTATTTATTATTATATTGCATATTATTTTATACTTTTATATTTATTTTTTAATGCATATATTAAAATATGTGGTGTACATATTTTGAATGTATGTAATTCAATTCTTATTTTTAATGTGTATTTATTTTTCAACTTAAATACATATTTAATATCATTAAATATTTTTTACTTCCAATAATTTATTTATTTTATTTTTAATTTACATGTTTTTATTTGTTGGATTTTTTTATTTTTATAATATTTTTTTATTATTTTTTTTTTCATATTTATGTTTTATACTTAGTTTATATATAATAATAATTTATTTTATATTTTATATATCATATTTTTTATATTATATTTTTTTTAATGTATAATTTATTTATGCATACAAATTTTTAATATCTTTTTTATTTTTATTCTTATGTAGTACATATATTTCTGAATATATGTAAGTATTCTTAAGAATTTTTTTCTAATATTTGTGCCTTACTCTGTGAGCACTCGAGCTGCCCTCGCATAGTCGCGCTGCCTTATATTTCTATGCACATGCCTGCCTGCCTGGCTGGTCATGTGTGTGTGCGCTGTAGTTTTTGCTGGCCGCACAGCCGCAGGCTTTTGTAATCCCTGGCCCAACGTCATCAGCCCTCGCTGCTCTCTGCTCGCTGCTCGCTGCTCGCCCCTCGCTGCCTCCAGCTTCAGAGGCCGCTGGTTCTTCGGCTTGGCACCCGCAACTTTTAGAGGCTGCGGTCGGTGGGTCTCAATGCCAAACGGCAGCAGCACTTTAACTCAATTTGAGGCATTTAACGTATGCTCGGTTGATATTTGATGCGATTTGGAGTCCCACCTCCATTGTCACTTCTTTTTTTTTGGGTATTCGCAGCGGATGTGTTGCCCGAGGGCAAACAAAGTGTAACAAATGTCGTTGGCAAACTGTGGGTAGGTGGGTGGCTGTGGCAGGGCTTCCACTAAATTGGGAGTCAGTGACCACCGAAGCTTGCTGGTGGTGCAGTGGCTCCTGCCCCGCCTGCCTCGTCACAATTGTTGGCAAATGACTTTCGATGACTTTCGGTTAAAAAAAAAAAGAAAGAAGAAGAGAAATTGCTGAGAGGCAAAAAAGTGTTGCAAATATTTGCCACGTTTCTTTTTTATGGCTAAATGCGAGTGGGTGGGTGGCTGGGTGGTTGGTTGTGTGTGTGGCTCGATGTTGTCTTAAGCTGATTTGTTGGCTCGCTAAGAGCTGATTGAGTTGGGCTAATCCTGCTGCTCCTCTTGTCCAAGTCAATTTGCAAATGGAATTGAACGAAGGCGGGCAAGGGGCATGTGAGACATGGGTCGAGGGGCGTGGCAGGCTGAACAACAACATGCCACGCATTCATCGACGTTGTCGAAAATCCATATGCAAACACTTAACGGCAACAACAGCAGCTCGTAAGTCTTGCCAACACTTTTTTTTTTGACAAGCCGCCAGCAACATGGTGTGGCCGCCTCCATTGGCAGCTGCAACAACTTGCAACATATGTCCGACAACAACAACAACAACAACAACAGCAGCAGCAACAACAATCAACAATTGCAACAAAACAAATTGCCTGCCTGCCAGAAATCAAGTAAAATGTCAAAAGAATGCAACCATTTTCATATCGAAACTGGGCAAAAAGGAAAGATTAAACAATAATAATAATGATAATAATAATAATGATACTAATAATAACAATAATAATAATAGAAATAACTCATAGTTCGCAGTCAACTGCTGCTGGCAGTGCTAATTGCCGCTTGTCATTGATAAGCAGCAGCGCCAACAGCTGAAAGCTTTATGCCTGACAACTGAGAGAGGGAGGCAGGTAGGGAGATAGGGAGATAGGGAGGAGGCGTGGCCAGTGGTCGAGCAATTGCAGCTATTAAGTGCATGCGAAAGTCTCGCTTGCAGAGCTAAGGACAAGGATATCGGAATGCGATTTGACTGTTGGCCAGCTAAGGGAGCGAGTGAGAGTCTAGGCTACAGTTGGGGCAGCTAATGCTAATGCTAATTATAATGGCAATAGCAATGAGAATGCCAATGAGCTAATAATGCCAAGGAAAGTGGTAAAGATAGAGCCCATGTCAATGCTTAAGATAATGGCAATTCCAATAATAAAGTAAATGCTAAGGACAATGCTAATATCAATGCTAATGCCAATGCTAATGGTAATGCCAGAAGGTTATAAAATGATAAGAATCATGCGAGGAACATAATGTCAATGCTAATGCTAATGCTAATTCTAATGCTAATGCTAATGCTAATGCTAATGCTAATGCTAATGCTAATGCTAATGCCAATGCTAATGCTAATGCTAATGCTAATGCTAATGTTAATGCTTATGCTAATGCTAATGCTAATGATAATGATAATGATACTGATAATGATAATAATAATGATAATGATAATGATAATGATAATGATAATGATAATGATAATGATAATGATAATGATAATGATAATGATAATTATAATGATAATGATAATGATAATGATAATGATAATGATAATGATAATGCTAATGCTAATGCTAATGCTAATGCTAATGCTAATGCTAATGCTAATGCTAATAGTGATCTTGATTAATTATCATTAAAATGCAAAATCTAATGATGTTAATGTCAATGATAATGATGATGATAATGCCAATGACAATGCCTAACACAGCTCAACAGTCATTGCTCGACTAATACATTTAAGCATATATTTCGATCAAGATATCGTCTATGGCTTATCTGCTCGCTGTTCGCTGCTTCCATTACAAATTAGCGTTTTTCCGGCTCTCCTCCAATTAGACTGAAATAGTTCACGATTCAAACTCATTTAGTTGAGCGCATAGTTTAGCCGGCAGCGACCGACCGCACCTTGGCTGAAAAGTTTAATTTGCATAATTATAAAGCGAAAATATCGTTTAGCCACACACACAAAATATGAGTGAACAAGAAAAGAAGGTAACAACAACAGCAACAATAGCAACAACAACAACCAAATGCAACAACAACAACAAAATGCAGTTAATTGCAATTTGGATGTTAACAAGTCGAACAAATTGCAAGCGCAGCAACGGCACAATCGAAAGGCAACAGCATGCTCATTATAATTATCTAGCAATGTGATAATGTGGAGCAACAGCTCTGGCAACAGCAACAACGGCAACTGAAGCCAAATGCCGTTATGTGGGTGGCCACGTTGCGTATGCGTAATGTGCGAGGGCGTTGCGCATGCGCCGCGTGCTGCAGCAGTTGCTGGAGCTTGTAGATGGAAATGTGAATATATATATATATAGATATATAGTATATATACATATATACTATATATACATATATAGAATTTTCATCTGATAAATGATAAATGGGTAAGAGGCTCGGCAACATTCAGCTCAAGCCCAGCCAACTGGCACTGGTGACTCACACAACAAGAATGCATGCAAACAATATCGATTACTACTACAATCGATAACATATCGAAATGAAAAAAGTGAAAGAGACTGTAAGAGAGTGATAGAGAGTGAAAGAGACAGAAAGAGAGAGAGAAAGACTAAAAAATATCGATTACTATTACAATCGATAACATATCGAAATGAAAGAGAGTGAAAGAGAGGGATAGAGCCTGTAAGAGAGGTATCGAGACTGTAAGAGAGTGAAAGAGACAGAAAGAGAGAGAAAGACCAGATTCATGCTGCTTAAGCCAATGCCAAAGCCAAAGCTCACAGCCAAAGAATCTTCTCATAGACTGCCCACTCTTAAAGCCGAAACTAAGCTGCTTTCTAGTAAACCTAAATATATATAAATACAACTAATAATACATTCATCACACAAGCCGAAACAATGCCAGCAACATAGCTGAATGTTGTTCACATGTTGCTTGACCAACTTCTCGTCTCGAACGTTTTTTTTTCGCTCCACAAACTGGAATTTGCTTGGAAATCATTTGGCGTCTTTCGGCTGGCTGGCTGGCTGCAAAAATGTGTTGATTACACGATTTGATTAGCCGATGCATTGCTCAACTCGCTGCCATAATTATCAATTAGCAATCAATTGATTATATTACCATATTATGCCAGGCACCGCAAGCAGCAGCAGCAACAGCAACAACAGCAACAAGCTTTAATATTGCTTACAATTTCTAGCGATTACAATAAAACAATGGCAAAAACACAGCAGAAACAACAGGAAAACAAAAAGCAACAACAACAACAACAGCAGCAACAGCAACAATTGCATATCAATGCATTCCACAGCAACAGCAACAGCAACACAAATAACGCATATTGCTGCCGGCAATTTTTTTTTTGGCCTGGGAAAAAATCGACAACAGCAACAACAACAACAGCAGCAACAACAACAACACTGTTAATTTAAATTGGAAAATTATACAAAAATATTCAAAACGTTCGCTGTTTGTTGTTGCTGTTGCTGTTGTTGTTGCTGTTGTTGTTGTTGTTGTTGTTGCTGTTGTTGTTGTTGTTGTTGCTGTTGCGAGTTTTCTTTACATTCGAATCTCTGTTAATCTGTGCAGCGCTCAAACGTCACGTTTTCACGCGGCCAACTATGCAACCTACGGCTAGCAGCAACAACTGCAACAACTGCAACAACTACAACAACCAAACAAACAAGCAACAACAACAACAACAACTACAACAACTGCAACAAGAACTGGAATCTAACGATGACGGCTGGCTGCAATCAACAAAAGCAATTCACGCATTCAATTAAATGCCTTCAAATGCGACTTGCCGACATTTTGTTGCTGTTGTTGCTGCTTGTTGCTTGGTGGTTGTTGTTTGCAGTTGTTGCTGTCGCCGGAGTATGCATTAAAATGGTATAAAATTGTCATGTTAATAACCAATAATTGTTAATTTACAACACACTCGCAATTCGCTGCGTTTCTTTTTTTTCTCACTTTTTTTTTTCGTTTTTTCTTTGAGCTTTGAGTTATTTGCGTTTTGACTCGCTTTGGCATTTGGCCGCAAGTCAATTAACATTTTTTTCTTCTTGCTATTGATCGTTTCAATTGAAGCTTGAGTGTTGAGGAAAAGCTGAAAAGAATGCGTATATATATAGACCATAATATACATATATATATATATATATATATATATAGTCTGATATATGTTTGCATATGCAGAGAGTGTAGAGTCGCTGAAAGCTTTCAGCATGGCTAAGTGCAGCAGGTTCGTTGAGTTTGTAGACCTAGTAGACTTTTGTTTGTAGAGCTTGTCAAGTTTGGAGAGTAAATAAAGTGTGTAGACTTAATTGAGTTGGAAGATTAGCAAAGTTTGTAGAGTTATTGGCCTTTGGAGAGTAAGCAAAGTAGAGTTGTATAGCTGGTTAAGTTTTGAGAGTTGATCGAATTAAAAGAGTAGCAAAGTTTGTAGAGTTTTTGGAGTAAGTTTTTGTAGAATATGTTTTGGAGACTTTGTAAACTTGTAACATTCTTGCAAAGTTGATTGAGTTTGTATAAAGAGTTTATAGATTGAGTAAAGCTGACAGTTTGTAGAGTTTGTAGAGCTTGTAGAATAGGATTTGGAAGGTGTAGACCTCAAAGAGTTTGTGTAGCTGGTAGAGCTCGTAAAGCTAGTAGAGTTTGTAGAGTTGGCATATGGTCGGAGAGCTAGCAGAGTTTTGTAGAGTTTGTAGAGTTTGTAGAACTAGTAGAGCTTTTAAGATTTTATAGTTTCTCTGCAGGCAGTATGTTTGCAGAGATTTTAGAGA